>JAMJFZ010001264.1:225000-377500 GCA_026225945.1 Cricetomys ansorgei
GGTCTCTTCTTCAATAACATGAAAAGCTTATTGAAGATTAGTTTGATTTGTATAATAATGACAAGTCTTATAATAACATATGAGGCTCTATTTCTGGCTTAATGACCATCTCGGAATAAATTATCTTAGATAAATATTTACGTGGGTCGATATGCTAAATTGATTTCAATAAAAGGGAGCTAATAGCTACTGCTTATGGAGAGCAGCTAACATATGTCAGATCCTTCAGATGAATTATCTCATTAAACTCCCAAAATATCTTACATGACATAACATGATTGTATATACACATATACATACATATACATATATACATATGTGTATTAATAAACTGGGGATCCAAAAGAGTCTGAAACTTACTTATATTTGCGAAAACGGAACCAAGGTTTGCATACATGTTTATTAGTTTTAGAGCTGTGATTTTTTTTCCCCCCTTATTATGTCTAGCTGACTGGAAGGCAATCTTTCTGAGAACAAGAAAGACATACATGGTCTATAATTTCAAGTCTCAAATAGCCTTTTGAGAGGCAAAGAGCCACACACCTATCTCTTAGTTAGGCCAGCCTCGTGGAGCTTCTGGGTTGCAGACATCACCGGTAACAGTCCTGTCTCCCAGTCACTCATCTCATTGTATGGTCGGTCCTCTGCGCAGTTCCCCAGGAGCAACCAGGAGAAAGAAACTCTGATTGACTCTGCCAGCCACTTAATTGTTTTCCAGTTTTTCATCACCGCAGAGTCTTAAGACTGTCTCCTGTAGTCGATCTTGCCACTTCTATTGTCTCTGCAGACTTTCCCACCGCCTCAGGACCATGCGCTCAGTTGCTCATTGTGGTGCTGTTGGCTCAGCCTCAAGGACAGAGACCTTGAGCCAGCTGACAAGGTTGCTTGTGTCACTTCTTCTAAGGCCACAAGCCATGCTTTTGGTTCCCAATACTTTTGAATACTCTTCTTTCACCATCTCTCTTCAGTTTAGCCACATGGTCTCCCAGGCTCCCGGCAGCAGCAGATTTTCCAGCAGACAGTTTTGGCTTACGGCCAATCCCTGTCTCTGCCTGGATGACCTCAGTTACCAAGTCAACATGGTACTGAATGAATGTTGCTATGCTGCCCCCTGGTGGAGAGGGTGGAAACAGAACAGATTCCTGCGTTATTAAAGAACCACCCTAGACCCTCTCTCCTATTCTGACCTGTCATCTTCTTCCTAAACCAATTCATACACCTCAGATCACTTTCAGTAGCACCATGGAAAGGCAGTATGCCCTGTCATAGTCTAGTTTCCAAGGCTAAAAGTTGATTTGTTATTTTGGTGGGGGAAAAATGGTATAATACAGGAGGCTCAACTGGAAGTAATGTCTTTTGTGTTTATCTGGACCTCCCCCCTTCTGTCGTGGGAGCTCACGTTCTATTCTCAGTTCCCTCAGGTCTTGAGTAGCTTGTGAGTTTGCACGAGGTTGCCGTGCTCTGCTTTTCCTGTGTGTGAGAAGTTGTGTCATCAGCATGGAGGGTGAGAATGTGCCCACGAGGCACCTGGCGGCTCGTGTAAGATAGGGCCGGAATGCGGGACATCAGAGGACGTTAGGGCTCACGGACAAAAGCGCTAGATGGGCAATTTCGCTCCTAGTTTCACTTTCGTGTTTACAGTAAGAAGGTTTTTAATCATCTACGCTGGGACAGTTGGGGTAACATGCTACTCAGGCTCCTCCAGAGGAAAAGAACAAGATAGATACGGATATATAAGAGGAGATTTAACAGAATTGGATCATGTGATTATAGAGTCCAAATGGCCACCATCGTATGCCATCTAGAGTGAGAAACTAGAGAACCTATATATTACAACAGTCTAAAGCTGAAGTCCTGGGAGGGGGTGCAGTGGGGGTGGTGCAGGTCCCCAAGTCTGATATCTGAGTACCATTGGGTAGCACTTAGACACTTAGATGAGTGTGATTGTTTCTCAGTCAACTCACTGGTTCAAATTCCACTCTCTCCAGATCCATCCTCACAGAGGTACCCAGAAGTAATCTTTTACTAGCCAGCCACACATCCCTTAATTGAGTCAGATTCACATCAAAAATTAACTATCTCAGCAGGCAAGCTCTCAGACACGGCAGGTTTTCTTCGTTCTCTCATCCTGCCATGCTGGCATGCAAGCCCACAGTCAGTCCTATCAAAAAACAAACAGCTAATTAAAAATAAGTCCTTATATTGTTCAAAGCTTCAGTCCCACAAGCTCCAACCAGTCCCTTCCCATGCTGCTCTCTTCTCGTTCTCCCAGCCCTCATCATTATGACTTGTCACCTTGGGGCTGGAGAGATGGCTCAGCTGTTCAGAGGACTGGGTGCTCTTCCAGAGGAATCGGGTTCAATTCCTAGCACCCACGTGGCAGCTCACAACTGGAACTCCTGTTCCAGGGGATCTGACACCCTCACACAGACATACATGCAGGCAAAGCATTTAATGCACATAAAATAAAAATAATAAAATATTTTAAAAAGTGATTTGTCATCTTCCAGAAAATAGTTTTTGTTTCATACTTCACTGTCGGCCCCTTTATCTATCGCCAGCATCATTAGCACGGCTGCAACACCATTTTATGGAGGAGTTTATCCCATGCCAAGAGCTGTGCTAAGTGGTTTTGATTCATTGTGTTATTCTCACAGACTCTGTGAGGTGTGTGTGGGTGCTGTAGTCATTCCCCTTTTGTAGATGAATAGAGCAAGGCTTCTGTATTTTGATCAAGGTTACAGAGCTAGTAAGGGATATGGTAGGGACTTGGTTTTGGGTGTCTCTGAGAAATCCTGTCACCTCTTTGAGAGCATGTAGAATGGATTCCCAAGACTGTCCTGTGGAGCTGAGATGGCATGAGCTAAGCCCAGCTGAAGTATGAAGCTCTCTACAAAGCACTTCACACTTCTACTCAAGTATAATGAAGTAACAAACCAAACAAATGGCACAGTTCCTGATGCTGTGTGGGCATCGGATGACGGTTCATCTCTTCTTCTCTATCTTCCATGGCTCATTCCATCTTTACTCATACAGTTTGGGGCACTGATGTAGGTTCTGATGAAACACCCCGTTCAGAACGGTGGAGTGATTTTTCCCAAGACCATACAGCAGGTACTTATTTTGGCCACTACCTTGCTATGTGATTCTTGCAGTGCTAGGGCATACTGTTGCTTCTGAAGATCTCTACTTCTTTGCTAGATGCCGTACTTGTTCCTCAGTAGTGATTCAGTGCCAAGCCTTTGTAGCTGTGTTTGAGACACTCTTGTCTCCATAGTTACAAGACCTCCCAACACAAGGTAAAAGTGGGCATGAATTAAGAGACAATCTAGCTTAGTGGATTTTAAACCTGGCCCAGGAGTAAAATATTATCTTCTAGAAGACATCTTTTCTAGGCTATATAATACATATAGTCTTAATATTTTTTAATAAAAAGATTGCATAATACATGTACTCTAGAATATACTTATCTAGGGTCTGTGTTTTTTCCCTTAATTGCTATGTATGTGTACATATGTGCATACATTCCTGCTCAGGTCTGTGCAAATGTGTAAATGATACTGTATAAAAATACTGTTTGAAGGATTACCATGGCCAAGCAGTATACTTGTTGAAACACTGTCTGGAAACTAAGATTTATATACAGGCATCTTGGGCTTCTCTGACTGAGAGCAGTGCAATGAGAAGACATGGGAGATAGAGACATGCTCTCCTATCCCTCCCTAGTCTCTAAGTTTTGGACATTAAGTGGCGTTTAGGGTAGAACTGACCATGATGAAACAAAAGACAAGAAACCCAAGGTTCAGAGACTGGAGTGGCTTCTTTGAGCCTGTTGGTAAAGGCAAAAATCGGAGGTCAGGTCTGCCTGGCTCTTTCCCTCTTTGCTAACTGCTGTGGCAACAAGAACTATTCCTCTATGTGGATGAACTTGGCCAGTGAAAGGACCACAGCTGGGTCTGAGGGACATGTTCCGCCTGGCACGCCAAGAACAGAGATGAAGTCAAAGCTAGGAGTCAGTGGAACAGTTCACACTGGAAGAAGAGCTGCCTTATGATGGAGCTCAGGAAGCCCTTAAACATGGAAAGCCACCACTGGGGCAAGAAGGAAAAATCCTTATATAAGAGGTAGAGGCATGGCCAATAAAGATGGCTAAGATTTACTTGTGCCATATAGGTGATAAAGTACTCCATGCATGTATTCTCATTTAATCCTTACTTGCTGAGGGATATAGGCACCATGCTTGCTTTTATCCTCTGAGCAAACTGAGGTTGCACGAGTCAATGAGGAGCATTAGGATGTATTAGAACCGGTGAGGCAGACTCTTGTAGCTTTTGGCTGTACAGGAAGATGTAAGCAGGGCATGGAGTGAAGTTACAGCCAGGTTGTACTTTCCTGCCTGGGATAGCATTGGGAGAAAGACAGCAAGAGTGGGGGAGATGGAAAGGAAAAAGATAAAAGATTCTGAGACTGGTAGCCTCAGTCGGGGCACAATTGCCTGTGCTGTCCTCTGTTATTTCTCTGTACACATCCCAGCTACATCCAACTGTGGCCAATCATTTAGAGCCTTGTCTTAGTTAGGATTTCCATTGCTGTGATGAAACACTATGACCAAAAGGCAATTGGAGAGGAAAGGGTTTATTCAGCTTACACTTCCTCAGCACTCTTCATCATCGAAGGAAGTCATCAGGACAGGAACAGGGCAGGGCAGGATCCTGGAGGCAGGAGTCAATGCAGAAGCCATGGAGGGGTGTTGCTTACTGACTTGCTCCACATGGCTTGGCCTGCTTTCTTATAGCACCCAGGACCACCAGCCCATGAGTGTCCCCACACACAATGGGCTAGGCCCTCCCCCATCAATCACTAATTAAGAAAATGCATTATAGGCTTGCCTACAGTCTAATCTTATGGTAGCATTTTCTTAATTGAGGCTCCCTCCTCCCATATGACTTTAGCTAGTGTCAAGTTGACATAAACCTAGCCAGCACAATTGATCCCATTGTCAGCTTGACACAAAACACATAGCTGTTAAGCCAAAGCCTTTCTTGTTTATCCCCAAGACCACACATTAATAAAGAGATCACAACATAAAACAGTTACAAACTGAAAAAAAGTCCCACAGCCTCACAAATTCAAACACTTTAAGAGTTGTCTCTTTAAAAATATCCAGTCTCTTTTAAAATCAAAATTATCTGTAAAACCCCAAAATCTGTCTTTTTTTAAAAAAAAGTTTAAATAAAATCTCTCAACTGTGGGCTCCTGTCAAATAAAAAAAAATAAATTAAGTACTTTCTTACTTCAAGAGGGAAGAACCAGGGCACAGTCAAAATCTGAAGGAAGCAAAATCAAACCCCAACACTGTAAATACCAAAATGTCCAATGTCTGAAATCCACTCACTATCTTCTGGGATTCTCCAATGTGCTTGGGTCACAGCTCCAGCTTGGCCCTCTGCAGCAAACACAGCTCATCTTCTAAGCTTGGGCAGGCTCCACTTTATAGCTGTTTCTGTTCTTGGTGAGCATCCTATGGTACTGGCATCTCCAATATGCTGGGATCTTCTGCTGTAACTAAGCTGCACTTTCCCTAATACCTTTTTAAAGGCTCTCTTCATGGTGCTATACCTCAACTTCTCTGCATGACTCCTTCAATCCTGGGCCCTCAACTGCCACGGAGGCTGCACCTTCACCGGTGGTCTCTCCTGACCTCTCACAGTGCCAAGCCTTAGCTGTTCTTCATGCCTTCAAAACCAGTACTACCTGGGTAACTATTATTACATTGCCCAGTTCAGCTGCCTGCACAAGGTACTTGTACCTTGGCCATGTCTGCAACACAGCTTCTGTGTGCTAACTCTCAGGAAACACTTTTCCAGAAGATTACGCCTCAGTGATTCTGGTCTCTTACTCACTGCTAATTTCTCAGCCCCAGCAAGGAACATTGAGTATCCCAGTAAAGCAAAGGTTTCACAGTGGTTCTAGTATCCTGTTAATCACAGCTGATTCTTCAGCCCCAGCTAACCAGAACTACAGATCCTTCACGTAAAAAGTCTTTGCTTCCTTCTGAAACTTGACAAGCCAAGCCTCTATGGTCTGAGCTTCTCTCAACATTTGTATCTTCCAAGCTCCTACAGAACAGTTCCCTGAACTCTCAACACTCAAGGGCTTTTCTGGAGCAAAGTTCCAAAGTCCTTCCATAATCCTCCCCAAAACAACAATAGGATTTCTATTACTGCAACAAAACACAATGATCAAAAAGCAAACAAGAAAGGAAAGGATTTACTCAGCTTACACTTCCACAGCTCTGTTCATTACTAAAAGAAGTCAGGACAGGAACTCAAACAAGGCAAGGTTCTGGAGGCAGGAGCTGATTCAGAAGCCATGGAGGGGTTCTGCTGATTGGTTTGTTCAGCCCACTTTCTTATAGAATTCAGGATCAGCAGCCCAAGGGTGGCACCACCCGCAATGGGCTGGGCCCTCCCCATCAGTCACTGGTTAAGAAAATACTCTAAAGGCTTGCCTTGCCTATCTCAAGGAGGCATCTTCTCAATCAATGTTTCCTCTTCTCAGTTTATGTCAAGTTGACATAGATGTAGCCATCACAGGCCTCCTGCCCACTGTGGCTCCGTGAGGACAAGGGTAGCTCCTTTGGTTATGACATCCCTCTTCACCACTCCCCGCGGAGGTGATCTGTAGATGGAGAACACTAAGGGCTTAATACCAGGGACCAAACTGCACAGGGTGCTTTTCTACATGAAAGATACTCCATTCCCATTTTGCAAGTGAGCATGAGATACAAAGAAGAGATAAGGGAGGACCCCAAAGGCATGGGGGCAGATTTAGGATGGTGAGAAAAGTTGGATGTTGCTGTGTCTACTTGGGTGAACTGACAGTTCTGGAAACAGTGCCCAGTTTTTCCAGGCACAGCAGCCTGCTAGACTCTGAACCCAGAGTGCAGTCTCATTAGCATTCAGAGGGGGAAGTAACCATGGGGGACACATCTCAAGCACTAGGAAGAGACAGGCTGCGTTTTAATTATGACCTGGACTTTTGAACAAATCCTTTTCTCTGCTTCTCTGAGCCTTAGAGAAAACAACTTGCGGGAGGCTGTGCAGCCGGCAGCTGGGTCCACAGTGGTACCCGTACAGCTGTGTACACATCTGGCACCCAGGTGGTAGATGGCTTGCTCCTCTTCTTGAATTGCTCTTGAAGGTTACAAGGGATGAGGGAGTAAGGTGCAGCTGACATGGTTGGGATTCAGGGAGGGAGAATGGAGAGAATCAGGCCTGCCTACATCTTCTGGCCTGCAATCCTTGGGGTCATGACCACGTCAGGGTCTGAGCCTATAGGACTACTGTCACTTCACCGGTGCCCGTGAGTCAACATGGCAGACTGTCTTTGTTGAGCTCACTCTGGCCCTCTCTTCTGTAACATGGGGAAATTTATGGAATGGGGGGAAAATTTAGGGGGAAAGAAAAAGAGTAGGAGATTAACAGGGTAGAAGTCAGACAGCACAGATGCTACCATCCGCTGCTGCAGTTTCTTAAGTGTTTGTTGACTCCCTGGGAACGTTTGCCTTGAGTCTGTTTAACAGTCCGTTTCAGGGGACAGGGAACAGAAGCAAGACTTGGGGACAAAAGGCCTTTGACTGGCTCCTGGAAAAAGCATTGATTAGTTTTCTCAGGTTGGCAAAGTCCAGAACTTGGGAGGCCCAGGGATGAACTAGGTAGATTTTTTCTGCACAACTCATGGCGTCTAGCAAGGTGAGAGGGCGTGAGAGAAAATATTGGGGAGACTCCAGTAATAGTCAGGAAAACCACAGTGGGCAGTTGGAGGAAGGAAGGGGGAAGGGAGGGCTTCTGCTTCTTGGAGTTCTGGGTGAGGGGATTTTTAGTGGTGAGAGGGGTTCTCTAGCTGCTTGGATGTCTCAACTTTACTCCATTGCTGGGGTTGAGAGGCAGAGAGGGAGCATATAAAATTAGCCACTTCATAGGGGCTCGTGAAGCTGAGGGGGGGCATGGTGGCTCCCAGCTTGAGTTATGGGCCATGTAGTACATTCCTTTTAATCCTGAAGATTGGGTCCTGTCCTAGGAGGCTGTCTGTGGGTGGTTCTGGGATTCATGGCAGGTGACCTCATTCTCTCTTTCAAGCTTTGGTTTCCTCCACTCACAGCTTAAATGTCTTCTCTCTTTCTCCTGGGCCAATCTGTGTGCCATGCTTCCTTGGGAATTCTTCCTAAGCTTCCTCTTCACTCCACCTTCAAAGCCTTCCCTTTTTCAGGAAGCTTACAAGATAAGCATGCTGTGTGAGAGGGTATAGCTTTATAGCCAACAAGTACAATTTTATGGTTGAAAAGTGATTAAATATTGTAATTCCTTATATATGCTATTGCTTTGTGTCATAGTATTTTGTAGTCACAGGGCACTTCTGAATTGTTCTTCTCAAATTTGCAGTCCCACTTTGGCATACATGTGAGGTCCCAGGATGACCTTATGAAGTCAGTTTTCTCCTTACATCTTTAAGTGAGCTTCTGGGTTTGAACTCAGGTTGTCAAGTTTGAATGACAAACACCTTTACCCACCAAGCCATCTTCCTACTCTTATTTATGTTCTTCCACAAGCGTATGAACTCCATAGAATGGAGAATTTGTCTTGTATACTTTTATGTCCACAGTAATGTCTGACATCTCCCCTGCCCACCACACCGCATACTCTTGACTTCATATGTGGATACTTTTGGGGTGTAGTTTATTTTGCTTCCTTCCCTGTTAAGACACTGAGTGGACAGTATACCATAGGGCACGCAGTAGATGCTTCTGAATTAATGAAAATAAATGAATGAAAAGAAGAATAAACGACTGACATATGAACACACAAAAAGATAGGATTAGCCACACTTAGGCCAGTGTGGCATAGGGAAGCACTGTTCTGTTGTTTGTTTCTACCATTCCTGCCAATGTAGGACTTACTGCAGAACAAATTGCCATCAGCTCCCTAAATACACCCTGTGTCATCTCGCGTCTGTTTGTGAGGAGGGGAGCAGTACTGTTCTCTGCCCTCTCTCCTTGCTTTCTCCCCTGTGCGATCTGACCTTCCTGTGTCTATCAGCTCCTCTGGTATGCGGGGACAAACAGAATGTTTTGGAAAGACTCCTTCTGCCCACACAGTTGTGCTCCTATTTGCAAAAAAGAAATCATCTTTCTTTTTAGGTGTTTATCTAAGTGCCTATGCCAAAGCATTTAGAAATGCAATATGGTCTCATCAGATAATTTAAAAGTGAAAAATAATAGATCTTTAAATTTTAGGACTTTTATTAGTAGTTTGAGTTGTCAGAAAGACACGGACTATCCTGAATTTGAAGTCTGCTCCAGTACAAACATTCCTGTCCCAGGGCTTGAAGGTCTTCTGGCTGGAGGCTGAAGGGGAGACCAGAGCCAGCCTTATGTTCATTGCTTTTCTTTCTCTCCCACTTGCAGACTGTTTGCTGTCAAATGTGGGGGCTGCTTTGAGGCCATTGCACCCAATGAGTTTGTCATGCGTGCCCAGAAGAGCGTGTACCACCTGAGCTGCTTCTGCTGCTGTGTCTGTGAGCGACAGCTGCAGAAGGGTGACGAGTTTGTCCTGAAGGAGGGCCAGCTGCTCTGCAAAGGGGACTATGAGAAGGAGCGGGAGTTGCTGAGCCTGGTGAGCCCAGCAGCCTCAGACTCAGGTGAGTGCCACGTGGTGGTGGGCAGGGGCTGAGGTGGGATGCAGCCTAGCTCATTGGCAAGGCAGCTCTGTGCATTTTAAGAAATTTCTTTTTGAGCTTGGAAATATCTGCCGTCATTGAGTTACTGTCATCCTGATGGTGCATAACAAATCGTACCTAACTTTCATGGCATAAAATTGAAAGCACACACGCATACATTTAGAAGTCTTTGGGTTAACTGGAGTGACTTTGCTTCAGGCTGGAGTCTGTTGACCTCAACTGAGTTTAGCTCTAGGCTTAGATCAAGTTCAAGTCTTCTGTGATTGGCTCTGAGGGTCAGTGGCTGCAGGGCATGATCTGCCAATACTTAAAGCCTCTGCAGGCATCATGTCTGCTAATATCCCATTGGCCAAGGCAGTGTATAGCCTCAAAGCCATGGAGAAGGGAATTATACTTGATGCCGCTTGAAGTCTTGGTAGCTAGGTTCACATAACATTACTTCCATAATATTTAGAAATACGTTATTATTCAAGAAGCAGGGGAATTGGGTCAGGTGTTCAGTCTACCTCAATCACTAAATTTCTCAAGTATTGCTTCCTCGTCTGCCTGACAGAGTGCTGGGATCTGCCTGAGGTTTGGTGACTCTCATAATAAAGGAATAGAGTATGTTTGTTCTTTCTCTTTCTTACCCACCCAGCCTTTGCCCCATGGTACTTCGGGGGAAGGAAAAGGTAGGAGATACAGAGGAGGTGGGAAGATTTCACAGAGCTTGTTTCAGTGGGTCAACTAATTCTGTGCTTCTAAATGAAGGGCGGTAGTTCCACGGGGCAGAGTTCACCTTCTCCCAAGAACCTGTGAGAAGCCATTGGTGGTGCCAGTGTGACTTTTCTTGTTTTATCATGGTTTCATTTTATTCCCAACCTGTAATATACTTACCAGATGGTCATGGGCTAAAGTGTTTTCCCACATAAATGTGAGGGCTAGAGTTTGGATTCCCAGTCCCCATATAACTGCTTGCTGGGCACAGTGGCCCACCTGTAATTATAGCCTCAGAAGATGGAGACAGGGTCCCAGAGCAAGCAGTCTACCAAGACTAATCATATTGTGAGCTCTGAGTTCGATTGAGAAGCCCTGGCTCAGTTAATGAGGTGGAGGAGTGTTGAAGGATAATTCTTAGAGTCAACATTGGGCATTCACATGTGCTCGAACCTATGTGCACACATACATATACGTCCTCCAGTATGTACACACACACAGGAGAGAGAGAAAGAGAGAGAGAGAGAGAAATAACACTGCAAAATCATCATGGGTTCTTAGAGCTGAAAGGAACAACAGGAGTCTCCCAGAACCACCGTCCTTCTCAAATACTGGCATCAGTAGGAGAGAGATCTGTTTCTTAAGTGCTTGTTGAGTGAATGATCTTCTGTCCTGTCATGTATGTGTATACGTTGATGAGTGTTTGTGCATGTGTGAAGGTCAGAGATCAGCCTTGAGTGTCATTCCTCAGGAGCCACCCACCTTGTTTTCAGAAGTATGGCGGCGCTCACTCATGTGACTCCATTTGTTTGCCCTGAAGCCCCCGGGATCCACCCATCTTCACCTTCCCAGTGTTTGTGATTACAAGCTGGGCCACCATATCCGGCTTTTTTTTTTTTTTTTTAACCTGAGTTTGGGAATCAATCTCAGCTCCTCAGGATTGCACAACAAGCAGCTTACTAACTGAGCTGTCTCCATAGCTCACTTTAATGTTTTAGCAATGCCTCTGATGGAAGACACAAAAGGTAAGTAGGGCGAATCAGGCAGGACATGCCCACGCGGCAGCTGTTACTCTCTCTGGTGAGAAGAGTTTTGACAATCTAAAAGAACAGCACAGCATAGGCAAGAAAAAAAATCTAAGCCCCGGATACAAATTTGTAGTTGCATGAAATGGGGCCTTTTTGATGGAATTCCGTGTAAGGTGGTGATAAAGCCGGTGAAGTCTGAAAGAGACACTCGGTATTAACAAGCTAAGGTGTACAACGTGTAGTTACAGGCTTTCAATTTATCAGAGAACAGAGTTTTCAGGCTAATTTTAAATGGTGCACTTTAGGAGATCCCTGAAACTTCCCCCTCCTACACACACACACACACACACACACACAGAGAGAGAGAGAGAGAGAGAGATTAGAGCCCAGGGGTTGATTTTTGGGCAACTTCCACAATTGCTCTCCACCTTAGTTTTAGAGACGGCATCGCTCACTGAACTCGGAGCTTATCAATCCACTAGACTGTCTTGCTACCAAGCCCCTTACTGTTCCTCAGCACTGGGATTACAGTTGTTCAGTGCCGCTCTTGGCTTTTATATGGGTTCTGGGGATTGAACTCGAGTCCTCACGCTTCCATGATGAGTACTTTCCTGACTGAGCCCTCTCCCATGACGTCCAGATGTTTTGAGATAGGGTCTCACTGTGTAGCCCAGGCTAACCTGGAGCTGGCGATCTTTCCTCCTCAGCCTCTCAAGTGCGAGGCTTACTGGTGTGACCCACCATACAGCTGAAAACTCTTTCCTAACATGGTCAAGTCTTCTGTCATGGTCCCTGCTTTGTCAGTAGCTCCGAAGCAGCCTCTCTAGCAATTAGATGCAATCAAAGCCAGAGGAAGACCTTTTTCTTTGGGCTTTCTGGGTGATGCAGATGCCCAGTGTCTCTAGGGGAGAGATCCCATGAGATCTTTAGGCCTGAGCCCTTTTTCTTCAGTAGGGAACAAGAAGATCTTGCCATTAGTAGGCATCTCAGACGTTATGTAGCTCACATTCCTACCAGAAGTTCCGCCAGCTTCTGCTTCAGCGTCTGGGCCGCCGGGAGCTAGAGATGTAAGGAAGTACGCCAATGTGCATTTCCTGCCCACTCCTCTCCAAATACAAAACTGACTCCAGATGTGTGGGAGCCTTTCCCTCAACTCTCTCTCAAGTCAATTATGATGCTGTCTACCTGGAGATCATGTGTTTTCCGGATTGAAGGCTTGGTCTCTTATGGCTGCCTCCTTACTTTAGGTGTCAGTCACAAATTGTCATCCGTATTTCTGACTTTATAGATCGGAGTTCCCAGGATACCCTTCTGAAGCTCAATTAATTTGTTAAAGCACATGGTAGAACTCAAGAAAACATTTTGCTTATGCTATGCTACTTCTTACAAAGGGATTTCAAAGTGTACCAGTGGCAGATGGAGACAGATGAAGGGTAAGGTATATGCAAAGGGGCTCAGAGCTCCTATAAACCCTATAAATGCACCCGCTTTCATATGCCTCCATGCATTCAGCTCTCAGAAAGTTATCTCGACCCTGTCCTTTTGGGGTTTTAATACAGCTTTACTACACAGACATTCACATCACCTCAACGTTCAGCTGCTCTGCCCTGCTTGAGGTTGGTGTGGCTGAATACACCGACCATCTAATTTCATGTTGGTATCTGCAGTGATCAGACTCTGTCTTACAGCTGTCGAGGATCCCCCAGTGACCAGTTACGTCATTAGCATCCAAAAGCTATCCTTACCACACTAAAATATCCACTTGTATATTCCACACTTGTCACCAGAGCTCTTGACCTTACCTTATGGAGTAGATCGCCAGATTGTGGTGTTGAATCTCAACATCCATCTCAATCCATGGATAACCTCAAACCTTGGTCCCGGCTTTCCTTTTAGAAACCACATAGGAAGAGACCATTCTCCGATGCTTGGCAGCCTTTTAAGTTGATTGAAACCCTCTCACAAGTCTAGGAAACACTGAAGCCTTGTTTAGTTATCCCCCACCCAGTCTTTCTAGTATCTCATAAAAGAGATATTTTGACCTGTAAGTGAAAATACTATTCTGTACCAGGAAGGGAGTGTGGTTTTCCATACGTGGTATTTGTAGAGCATTGTTACTGATGCTGCTTGACTCAGGTGTCATATTCTATTGGCATGCCCACAGTTTTATTAGTCTTTTGACCTGGGAGTGGAGGTAAGGGCTCCTGGCTCCTGACACATGACAGTGGACAACTATGGCTCCTAGCTGGGCCAGGTTGCAGTCCTTTATTTTCTCTCTTAGTCTCCTGTTTTCTTTTTGAGTGAAAGGTTACCCAAGTATCTCAGGCAGCAATTTTAAAAGCTTAAGTTTGAATTAAAAATTTCAATTTACAGTATAGTTAAAAGTGAGATAGCCATGCCTGTATGCTTCTAGCTCCCCTGTGCTAACATTGGACCATAACTGCAAAAGTGTTTCTCAAAATGAAGACTAACCGCTAATTACAGGCTTTGTTTGACTTCGTGAGATTTTTCTCTACTGTCTTTATTCATCCAAGAATCCAGTGTTGGGTCCCATGTGGTGTTGCACTCAGTTACATTTTATTTTAAAGCAAAACAACTTGCTTTCTTGCTTTATTTCTTGATTACTGATGAATGCCTAGTGTGAGTTTTACACACTTTCAACAGTATTTTCTTTCACATTTTATTTTCTTTCACGCCTTTTGCCCTGGAATCAAACTATAATTTTGTCTTGCTTATTTTAGGGTTCATCTGTGTTTCTGAAGACAGGGGAACTATCTAGATTATGCCTGAGATTCACCCCCCCCCATACTATGGTAGATCTCTTTCAACTGAACTTCTAATGTAGAGAGATTCCCCAGAGGAAGCCTGGACGGTGGGATCCAGGGACCCCTTTCTTTGAAAGACACTTTATGTTTTATGGTTTGGTGCCCCAGCTTCCTGACCTCCTCTCTGGGGAAGGCGGCCTTCACTGAGGAGTCCCCGTCCCTGCGACCACTCTCACAGCACAGCCTGGCCTGCTACAGACATGTGACGATGTGTGCTTCTCGTTTGAACATATTCCTTTCCTCTGAGGCCAAGAACCACACATCCTTCTTATGACTGCTTGGAGCTGTGAGGTATCCCTCACACCCGGTGTTGCCATCCTCCTCCTCCTCTCTGCTTTTCCTTAGCATGTGGGATGTTGCTGTGTCTAAGGTTCCAGACGCTTCCCACCACTGCTCTTGTCTAGCACTCCCTCTCTCCTTTGCTCAGTCATACTTTATCAACTCTGGCAGCTAGGCTCTCTTTATTGTTTAATTTTAAATTAAAATTAAAATTTATTTAAGTTTTAAATCAATTAAATTGAATTAATCAAATTTAAATTTTATTGTTTAATTTTAAAAGAATCTTCACTTATTTGTTATTGGTGTGTATGTGTGTGTGTGTGTGTGTGTGTGTGTGCGCACGCGTGCATGCCACAATGACACAGCACACATGTAAAGGTCAAAGGACAACATAGTGGAGTCTATTCTTTCCTTCTTTCTTTATGTGGGTTCTGGGGGGTCAAATTTAGATTGTCAGGCTTGCATGGCAAGTGCCTTTACCAACAGAGCCACAGCGCAGGCTCAGAGGCTCTTTCTTCATCTTCATGCACAACACCGGGGATGGTTTTATTGTTTTACAGTACAGCAACACTTCTTTCAATCCATGTTGGACCAATCTTGTTCTCTGATAAAGTAGATTTATGAGCAACAGTTGCCTCATAAGTTTTGGAAAATGCTGGACTGTTCCTTGGAATTGTTCCTTGTCTGTTCATTTTTAGGATGTAAGATATGAAAGAACAGCAGGAGGGAGGAGAAAGTCCTGTCTGTTTTGTGATCCATAGTTAGCCAGGTCCAGGAATGAAGCTAGCCCTACACGCAGAAGCAATGTGACCTTGGATCAGTCACCCTCCCTTGTCAAGACTCTATTTCCTAATCAGTAAAAAGGGGGTTACCATGCCTCCTGTGGGGGTTCTTTTAGAATAAAAAGAGATGATGCAGATCAAGGCATGAAACTCCATTGTGTCTACTAAATGGCATTTTCTATTGTTATCTCTTGGGGAGGGGCTCGAGGATGTTCTGGGTATCTCATGGCTTACACACTCCTTTTGCCAAAGAGCCACCATTTCACAAATATCTCCTCATCCTCTTTGCCCTTCTATTTCAGATGCCTCTGAATAGCAGGCAGGAGGTATCAGGGTGGTATCAGGGTGGTGCAGAGGGCTTGTCCTTGGGTGTGGCTGGGTGCATGAACTGGAGATGGGTGGTTTTCTACAGACTTGTGTGTCTCAGAAGGAGTTTTTAGTTTTGGGGCATTCTGGCTCGTGCCATATCCAGGGAAGTCAGTGAAAAGCATCAGGTGAAAATAGTCTTTCAGTGACCTCTGGTGCTAATTAAAAGCCAAGCAAAAATGGGAGAGCTTTACTAATTTTTGTAGTTTTTCTATAACAGGCTAAGAACCTGAGATTCATGGTCGTTGTGATTTGTGATCCTTCGCGTGCCCAAGTGTTACCTTGTTATTAAGCACCACCTTTCCTGCATAAAGCTGCCCTGGTGTATCTCTCTGAGTCTGATGGAGTAGGGTGTCACTACTTTTTAGAAATGGATTACACTCCTTTCTGGCAAGGCCATGCGACCTGGCAGTTACCTGGTAGTGAATGCTTCTGAGCTGAGGCCGGAGTCGCTTCTTCTGTCCCTCAGCAGGCCTGCAGGCGCTGTCCTTTCAGCCATCCTGACTGATGTCCTCCTGGCCTTACCCAGCCTTCCACTCAGCACCTGTTGTTCACAGACTTCTACGCTACGCCAGTCTCTAATGCTATCTCTTAGCTGCAGAAAAGCAGAAGCCAAGGAGACACTGATTTCCAAGCCATTTAGCTGAAGAGACAGCTGAAAGTCGGCGCAATAGTATCAGCACAGTTTGTGATATGAAGGAACTGAGAGGTGAGACATCGCTACGAAGTCAGTGTTGTCATTCTTTTTAATAGGCCAAGGGGCTACTCATTAAAAAAGTAAGAGCAATTATTGCAAGTACTCTGATAAACATTATATTGGCAAAAATGCATTTAGTCATGTTTCCTATGTTCTTTACAGCAGCATGTTCAGTACTCCAGTATAGTAATAATCACCTTTTATCAGAACACACACACACACACACACTCACCTCTCTTCCAACACTTAGACACCTCACTGCTTGCCTTACCTGTTTATGTAAATGTTCAAATTCTAGTCTTGGCGTACTGGATTAATTGCATAAGCTTCAGCTAGATGGTAGGCTGATGTTTTTAAATACTGTTTCAAAATTCAGTTGCCTACAGATCTATCCCCAGCTTTTGGAATTGATACAAATTCATGAAAATTCAGGCTAATAAATATGTTCCAGACATATATCATGTGCTAAGAATAAAGAAAAAGACGGGATTTCTTGTCTTGAAGATTTCTGTACAGTGCTTATCGTAGAGTAAACATGCAATCTCTTTGATTGTTTTTTGTGGTCGCTAGTATTATCAAAGAGCATACATTTTATATTATGACTCCACAAGCTCTTCCCAGGCTCTGCCTGGTTTATTAACTGGCATTTCTGACTGGTAAGCAAGAAGCAGTTGTAATTGCTGGGCCCTTTGGGTTGTTTTCAAAATACAGTTTTACTTCTGGCTAGAATCAGCCATACAGTTCACTGACAGAATTATTTCTTGCTCTCCACCCAACGAAACTTCTTTTCTCTATGGAATCTTTCTCTTTTAGTGTATTTGTTTTATCTTCATAACACAGAAGAAGTAAAAACACAGGATACTTGAGTCAGGGATAAGCCAGAATAAGAACTTAATTCTACCAATTACCAAGTCCGGATACTTGATACTGAAACAGAGGGCTTCGGCCCTCTCTGTAATTGGAAGCTGAGTAGAGTTTATCTTTGGTGCTTAAAAAGCTACGGGCAATGTTCAGATTTAGACAATGCTTATCTCTTTTCCACTGACTGAAACCTGGTTTTTGGAAATGCATTCACACTTAATAATTTTGATTAAAATGAGTCGGAAATTAGTGTTGTTGCTTCAGAATATATAATCTATATTAGTGCCTGTAATTAGTAATTTTCCATGCTCAACCTCTGGAAATAAAAATGGCCACATGTTAAACACATTGCTGTGTTTTACATAACGATGAGGGTATCAAGGATGTTCATAATTACTGCACCCTCTCTCTACAGGAGCTGCTACCTTAAGTACTTCATGGGAGTATAGCATCCAGTCTTCTTTTGGAGCTGGTGATTGAGGCAGTTTGTTATTCTTCCCATTCTGCATTGAGCAGGATGAGCCTGGAGATGTTAGCGAAATGCTGCAGGTACCATTCAGCTAGCCACCCAAAGGGACACAGTTCAAACCCAGGTGGTCTAGATGCAAAGTCTGCTTTGCATCTGCTCCTCAGAAACATTCATACAGATTAGAGCGGCCCTTTAGTTGGCGTCTCACATTTTACTGACAGCTCCCTGGCCGTGGTGGTGATCCGGGAATTCACTAAGACTTCCTACCTGAGAGATCCCAACCAAACTACATTGCACACATAATTAGAGCAAGGAAAACTAGGTGCTATTAACTGAGTTTACACCCCCACTCGTCATCAGTCTCAAGTTCACTTTCTGCTTTAGCCTATAGTTATTCCGTAGCCCTCATCACTATCCTGTACGTTTTATGGGCATCTCCTATAGCAGCAGGAAGCAGGGAAAGATGCCAGATCAACATAGTGTGTGGAAATGTAAGGGATTAAAAAGGACATGTCACAAACTGTAAGTGATTTTGTTTTGTTTTGTTTTTGCAGTTATCCAACCAACTTCTGGTTCTGTTCTTGTGTTTTATTTGATGGCAGCAGAAAAACTTTTTCCTACTCCCACTTCAAGCCTTCTAGGGGAGAAGTATCACAGTGTAAGCCATTGCCCTCACTAAATGAATTTGGTCTCACAGTGGACTAGGTCAGTACAACTAACAGGCTTCTACAAGCTGACCTGTGATAGTCCCACGCCCAGGAGACCTGAGCTCAGATTTGTTTCTCCATTGGCAGAAATAACATTGTGCCTTTATCTCTCCACCTCTCAACTGGGTCCTCTCTGCAGACTTCGCAGGGTGGCCGGTGAATTCAGGGTGACAGTCTCTGTGTAGACAGAGCAATTCGTCCCCTGTGCTACATGTCCCAGGGACACATTTTCTCTCCACTATAGTAAATGAAGGTCGTGGAGGAAGTGCAAGAACATGCTGGCGTTCTTGTCCTGGCAACCCAGCCACCACCACCTACTCTCAAATGTCCAGCCTCAGGCTTGGAGGTGATCTGAAAATGCTTTAGAAAGACACTTCACCTAGGCAAAGGAGAGTCCTAGTCCTCATTTCCTTGTGCCTTTGTGTCTGTGACTAAAGAAAATCCCAGTGTTTTCTAGGGATTGTGGCAAACTCGTTTATGGCTTCTTCCGAGTCCTGTGGAATTTTTATGTTGTAAAAGCAAATATCAAAGAATGTGATTTAAGACCCATTTGGATTCTCAGTGGTCCAAACCCAAGTTTGCATTCTGGAGGCCAGAGGCTCTCTTAGGACCAGAAATTTGAATATTTGAGTACGGACAGTGGACCCAGGTAGTATTCAAGGTAGTGTGTCCAATTGCCTCCTCGAAAACCAGTGAGGGTTGAAAAGCTGACTGAACCAACTCAGAATCCAGTTCATCCAGAAGTTTGCTGAATTCTTATGTTGAGCCTGGGTTTGGTATATGGAGCATATAGAAGCATACATTTGACAAATAAGCAAATATTTTGGGGCACAGACACTATAACAGCCTGGTCTACGTGCTGGATTGATAACTTTGCCCTCGGGAAGTTTGCATTCTAGTGGAGGGAGACTATTTATAACCAAGGCACTTTAGATTATGTGTTGCCCCTCAAAGTATTCACCCCTTAAGACATCATATGTACTTTTACAGAGGTATTTTATTATAAATTTGTGTGTGTGTGTGTGTGTGTGTGTGTGTGTGTGCTTGCTCATGTGCCTGCCTGCAGAGGCCAGAGGAGTGTCAGTTCCCAGAACAGGAGTTACATGTGGTTGTAAAGCTGCCTTACAGGGGTGCTAGGAACCAAACTCTGGTTCTCTGAAAGATGAGCATTAGCTCTTAACCATTGAACCATTCTGCAGCCCCTCCATGCAGTCTGAGATCTGGGATTCTGTAACCCCCAGGTGAGCAGAATGTCTAGGAAAGGAAGATTGTGAAGCACGGTTCCAAACGGTGGTGGAGCTTTGGGAGCTAGAGTTGGGGGTGCCTGGATCAGCAGTTCTTCCTGTGTGAGGTTTGGTGCTGTGCCAGGGGGAGTCTGGAGCTAAGACAGAGAATACAGTGATAACTGTCCGTAGAGTGAACAGGTGTAGTTGGGGTTGTAGGATGAAGCAGACAAAATTCTAAGGAGCCAGATGATGACATTTGTATTTTGGAAAATGTAATATGTCCTAAAAGCTTGTCCAAGGCAAGATAGTATCAAAAATACACATTTAACTGTTTCCTGTGCTTTATCTGACAGCTTTGGGTATAGTAAGAATTAGTGAACGTGAGAGAGGGGAACCAACAGGGTAGTGATTAATACTAGAGCTGGCCACCAAGTGGATATTTGATGTGTTGGTTGGTTAACTACAAAGAGAAAGCGATGTAATTCTGTCCGGAGAAGACACGTGTTTCCATTTCCCTTGTGTACCAGGATTGGCCCCGACCAAGCACATGGAGGCTCCCCATCCTGGGCCTAGAGTGAAAATCTTGTTGCCTTGGCAACTCTCTCCTGCTGTTGCTCAAAACCGTTTGAATTACACCCCTGCCAGGCAGTCACCAGTGGCTTTCTTTTCTTCTCTGCTCATTTTCACTGGCAGAGCCCTGCTGGAGGCGGGCTTCAGTGCTGGCCGAGCCTGAGGAAGCTTCCAGGCCTGCGGGCTGCGGGCTACTGCAGGCCTGCGCATGCATTGCATTCTCTCTCTCCGCTCATCAAAAAGGGACGCTTTAGAAATGGAAGAGGCCAGTGCTGCAGAAGCACCAGCGCCACCCTGACGATCGCACATTTTTTTATGAGAAAATGTAAATATAAGAGGCCGGCGGCGGTAGGAGCCATATGTTCCCACATGTAAATCTCCAATAGCCGTCGGCACGCTCTTCAATTAGAGGCCTCCCCATTTGAGTTCTAATGAGCCCGATGCCTAGTGTAAACAAGCGGCCGCGTCTGAAAGAAGAAACTCACTTTCCAATTACAAGTGTACTAACATTTCTCCCTCGCTTAATTCCACGCCGAGCAAAGCGCCCACGCGGCTGCGGAGGCGTGCGGGCCAGGTCGGCGGCGAAGGGTCGTCGGGTCCGCTAGCCGCCCCGCGCCGCCGCTCCTGTCGCCAGTGTGTTCTGTCAGGCTGGGCCCGGGATTAGGGCGCACCCCGCGCTCCCGCGCCGCGCCGCAGACTTAATTAAAAGTAATGCCAAGGTAAATCCGCCGGCTCTGGCTGGCGGGGACGCGCCTTCGGGCTGGCCTACAACAGGGGGCCTTCGGAAGCAGGTGGTGTGTGTGTGTGTGTGTGTGTGTATGAGCGCATGTGCGTGTGTGTGCGCGTGTGTGTGTGCGTGCGTGTGTGTGTGCGTGTGTGTATGAGCACATGTGCGTGCGTGTGTGCGTGTATGAGCGCATGTGCGTGTGTGTGCATGTGTGTATGAGCACGTGTGCGTGTATGAGCGCATGTGCATGCGTGTGTGCGTGCGCTGTGTGTATGAGCGTGTGTGCGTGTGTGTGTGCATGTGTGTATGAGCTCACGCTTAGATAAGGGATGTCACTCCTTTGGAGATGGACAGGGCTATCCTCCCCTTCCTTCTCACCTCCACCCCTGCCCTCACCACAAGCGTGCTATCTGCACTGGGATTTCCTCTTTACTACAGAGCTCTGAGTTCTGGCTCAAGTTTTGGTTCCCCAGTCTCCAGTGTCCTGTGCCACAGATGCCCAGCCTTGAGAAAGCCAGGGGCAGGAATAGGTGGGGGCTGGGTGTGAGGTTATTGAAATATCAGTCAAGAAGCGGGGCACCCTCCTGGTGTTCCTTAGGCTCTCTTGAGGGTGCTGAATATGAACATTGCAGACCCTTGGGCCTCCTGACATTCGTGCTGAAACTGGTTTCTATGGATGTTTTCTGTTCGACAGGAGCTGGTTGGAAGTTGCTTGGTTTCAGATGGGAGAGTGATGGATAGATTAACTTTCTGCCCTACTCTCCACACCACAAAGAATTGAAGCTATTATCTGAAAAATCCCAGAAACATCAATAAGCAGAAAATCCTCACCAGATCATTCAAATGCAAATGGATCTCCTTCTTTCATGAATTATCTACCCAAGCAATTACTTTAGTTTTTAGTTTGGCCTTGGCGGTGGTAAAGACTTCTGAGAATTAGTCTCACTAAGTCCACGACTGTTTGTTTATTCCTTACTCTGTGATTGATGCTAACTAAATTAAATTGAGGCCAGTTCAGCAAACACATCAGGGGCAGCTATCTGTTAGCTGCTGAGTTAGCTACCAGTGATTACAAGTGACAGGAAACCACCCCTGTGTTCCAGGCACAGGGCTCCTTAGTAGGTAAGAAAATAACTACAATAAAACTCTGCACCAGTTATTGTAGAAATGCATTGTGTAATATATGATACTTGTGTGAGCAGTGAGTCCCCTTGGGGAGTGTGTGTGTGTGTGGGGGGGGGTTAGGTGCAAGTGCCTTTTGGAATTACTTGGGGTTTAGTGGCACACTCCTGTAATCAGAGCATCTGGGGAGTTGAGGCAGGAAAATCAAGAGTTCAAGGTCATCCTTGGTTATATGGCAAGTTCAAAGCTAGTCTTGTTTACTTGAGACCCTGTCTGAAACAAACAACAAACAAACACTAACAAACACCCGGAAAGTGTTCAGAAAGTGTTTCACAATGGTATGACATTGTGGCTTGGGCTTGACAGAGCAGGTGACTTGCAAGTGGTGAAGGGCAAGCAAACATGTCAATAGAGAGGGTGGCATTGCCTCTCCCATTCCAAGTGCAGAGTCAGGTGATACCCGGGCACTGAAGGACAGACTGGCTCATGGGGCTCCTTTGGGGAACTGCTATGTCGGTGAGTGGTGAAGCTGGTGCTTAAATAGGGAGGGCTCATGTACTGTATTAGAGTATTTCCACACCCGACCTTAGCCAAACAGTGGAGAAGCGATTGAATACACAGTGAAAAGCCTGATGGGAAGTTTTTGACACAGTAGGTTAGTTAGTTCTTTTAAAAGAGAAGCAGGGAGGATGGGTTAGAGTGGGTGATGCTCCATGCCAGGAAGGGGAGTGAGCTACTGTAGCTAGGGGAGGGAGCGAACCAAACCACAGATTAGAAGCTTCGAGTAATTTGATCATTTTCATATTCAGTCATATTCATTTCAATTCATGTAGCGACTCTCTGTTATGTGCTAGGCACCACTCCTAGGGCTGCAGGACGTCATGGTGAACAGAACGGGTTAAACAAGCCATCTGGCTTAAAGGCCAGAATTTAAATTAGCATTGAATAAAAGCAGGACGCTCACATGGAGTTGGCATGAGTGTTTCTAGAGTGTGTAGACGATGTCATGGCAGAGAAAAAAGATGTCCAGAAAGCGAAGAACCGTATTTTACAAGTGTTTCTACTGATGTGATTGAGTTTGCAGGGCTATAAGAAACATGAACACACACGTACACACACACACACACAGACATACACACACATACACACACACACAGACACACATACACAGACACACACACACAGACATACACACACACACACACACAGACACACACACAGACACACACACACACAGACACACACAGACACACATGCATACACACACACACAGACACACACACACAGACACACAGACACATGCACACACACAGAGACACACACACACACAGACACACACACACACACAGATACACACACACATACACACACATACACACAAACACACATACACACACACACACATACACACACACATAAACACACAGACAGACACACACACACAGATACACACACACATACACACACATACACACAAACACACATACACACACACATACACACACAGACACACACACAGACATACACACACACACAGACACACACACACACACACACACACACCAATAATAGTTTCCAAAATATGTCCTGGGACTAAACACCGGCCACAGCTGCTGGGAGCTTGCTTATGTCAGACTCTTAGGTCTCACCTTGACCTACTGTGTCCGGCATTCGGGGGTGGGGCAGGAATCTGTAGCCTTGGAAAGTTTAAGCTCAACACTGGAGGGTGCACTAGACACCAGCCACAAAGCCTGTCTGCAGCCTAATCACTAGAGTGGTCACCAGCACTTCTTAGTGACAGTTTTCCAAAGACTCATCTGTCTAAACCCCACCCCCGAGCAGCTATTGGTTATTCCGACTCAGCTAGGGAAGATGTGGATTCAAATGTTAAGCAAGCCTGCAAGTGTTAGGACAGTGGTCCTCAACTCCTTCTAGTTATTCTGTAACAATCCTGTGACATTGGGGCTCCGTCCCCCAACGTGGTGTGCAGCTCAGACTGTGACAGACTCACCAGTCGTCCACATGTTTGTGGTGTGTCAAGCATACAGTGAGTGAACAGATGTGAACATTGGATAAGACCTGCACAAAACAGCTTCTGAAACACCCTTTACCTCTGAGTCTCTGGCACACACACACACACACACACGCACACACGCGCGCGCACACACGCACACACACACGCGCACACACACATCACACACACACACCACCACACACACGCACACATCACACATGCACACATGCACACACGACACACATACACACGCACACACACACACATCAGCACACACACACGCACAGACGACACGCACACATCACACATGCACATACATGCACACACGCCACATCACACACGCGCACACAACACGCGCGCACACACGCACACACACACGCACACACGCGCATCTGCACACACGCACACACACACGCGCACACACTACGGCGCACACACACACGACACACCACACATCACACACTCCACACACACACACATGCACATCACACACGATCGACGCACACACACATCACACACAGCGCACACCACATCACACACATCACACACGCACACACATGCACGCACACGCGCACACACGTCATGGCACACACACGCACACACACACGCACGCACACACACATCACACACACACACACGCACACACACACGCGCACACACACATCATCACACAACACACCACTCACACATGCGCACACACAACGCGCGTCACACACCACACACACGCACACACACGCGCGAGCACACACGCACACACACAGCGCACACACACATCGCACACACACACATCACACACACGCCGCACACACATCACACACATCACACACACGCCACACATGCACACACACACACGCGCACACACACATCACACACATCACACACACACGCACACACACGCACACACACACATGCACACAACACACACCCACGCACGCGCGCGCACACACACATCACACACACACACATGCACACACACACACGCGCACACACACACACATCACACACACACACGCACACACACACATCACACACGCACACATGCACACACGCACACACACGCACGCACACAGGCACACACACACACTTGCATGCCATTCAGGCAACATTTGAGTCGTCTTCTGTGACCAGCCCTAAGCCATCTAGGGAACATAAAAATATGTTTTTTAGAAAATGACAGTTCTTCCACACTCTTAGACAGCCTTCAAACACAAGGTACAGCGAGTAAGAATTCATTCACTGAGTACATCATGGCAGCTCTTCAACGTGTAAGCTTTTAAATGATACAGAGAAGAGAGAAGCCAGTAAAAGTAGGCAGTGAATCCGTTAACATGTTGTTTTAAAATACAGGCTTTTGTCAGTGTGGGTACCTTGTTTGATTTCTTCCACCCGATGGCTGGTGACCTTGGGTAAGCATTTGAGCTTCCCTTTCGTCACCTATGAAGTGGAATGTCCTGAGGTTTGCATGCAGTACATATTGTGGTGCTGGCACCAAGTAAGTGCTCAATTAAAGAGATGCATTATTAGGGATGTGTATCAGAGACTGATTCCAATCCTGAGACATCCTGTTCATGCACTAGCGAAGAAGGATGAAACCCAGGAGTGCCAACACTCCAGGGATGTCTTCCTGACTCTTCAAAGTGCCCTCTTCATGTGGTTGATTGGGAAGCTGCATGTTAGATTGTTACACTATGACACAAGGAGCCACAGCTGGTGTTACCTAATTTAACAGCTGGGGTGTGACCAGAGGGATTTGGGAATACTTGAAGGAAAGACAAAGGACACCAGACACACAGTCTCTGCAAACTGGAACATGCCAAAGGGAATGTGACACGGGCTGTAGCAATTTCCCCTAGAATTGGTTTTAGATCTATGTGTACAGGGACTCAGTTTATTTTAAATTATCTGTATATTCTTTCTAAACAATCAACTACAACATTGAGACCTCTAGTTTCTTTGTGCAGAAGTATGTGCCTCCCTAAAGGCTAAGCAGGCAGTGATGGCAGAGGTTCCTATAGGGAAGGACATGGGAAGTGTTCGCCACTCCCCTGTGCTACAGTCCTGTGGCTCTCCAGGAGGGGGGGAGCCTGTTAGATATCACATGTAAGGGAAAGCCATCAGGAATCTGCTTGCACTGAAGAAGCTGGTTGGTACCACGCCCCAGCATTTTCCTCCTGCTTTTCTAAAGATGGGGGAAAAAAATTAGAAAAATCTCTCTCTTTTTTTGCTGAGCCCTGTGTTTCAGAGCCTATGTTCAGGAACTTCTAGTGATTTGTAGCAGAACTGTAGAACTGAAAACTCTCCCGAGCTTCTTCACATCCTCACCTGGGGCTGCCTGTGACTCCAGCATAGGGTATATTCCAGCCTTCCTGTGCCTGGGCCCAGCCTTCCTATGCCTGCCTGGGTCCTGTAGGCTTGTTTTGCAGAGCCGGCTTCCTTACATCTAGGTATTTTTCTTGACCCATATGTATCCAAAGGTGAAACATGAGAAGGTCATGAAAGAAAACTGAGACTCAGATTGCAAGACAGCAAATTGAAGTGTTTGCTGAAGCACGGCCCAAGTGACAGACAGCTTCTGTAGCTATTCACAGTGTGTCATAATAAATTAGAAGGTAAATCACTTTGGAGACTGAACATATGCTCTGTGGATTTTGTTCACTGTCATAAAAATACTTTGTAGAAGAAGCTCATCTTAGTCTGTTCAGGCTGCTGTAACAAGATATCACAGACTGTTTGGTTTATAAACAACAGAAATTTATTTTTGCTTAATAACCTGAGAGGTGCAACTGCAAAGTTGGAGGTGCCAGCACAATCGGGTTCTGGTCAGAGCCTTCTTTGGGGTTACAGGTCGCCAATCTCTCGTTGCATTCTTATGACCTGGGAAGAGACTGAGTGAGTTCCTTGGGTCCCTTTTATAAGGGCACCAATCCTACCTATGGGTCTCCATTCTCATGACTCCTTTACTCTTAATGGGTACTACCTGTATCACTGTGATGCTTGATCATGTTTGTCAACTTGACACACCTGGAAAAGTAACCTCAGTCGAGGAATTGCCTGTCATGTGGGCCTGTAGGCATGTCTATGAAGCGTTTTCTTGATTGCTAATTGATATAGGAGGGCCGACCTAATGTGGGCAGTGCTATCCATGGGCAGAGCAGCCTATACTGATAAAAAGGAGGCTGAACACGAGCCTGAGAGTGAACCAATGGACAGCATTTCCTTTGTGATCTCTGCTGCAGTTCCTACCTCCAGGTGCCTATTTGAGCTCCTGCCTTGGCTTTCCTCTGTGATGGACTGTAGCCTCTAAAATGTAATAATAGACCCTACTCTTCCCGAGTTGCTTTTGGGCATGGTATTTATTAAGGCAACAGAAAGCAAACTAGAACAAACACCATCACTTTGGGGCTTAAGATTTTAACATATGAATTTTAGGAGGACTCCACATATGACCCATGACAGTCTCAATATTTTTCACCAGAAGCACATTGGCATTTATGGTGTGATAGTTGCTTGTGTGTTTATCATTCACTCACATAAAGAGACTTCATAGATTTGTCTTGCAAGTGCTCAATGGAACAGAAGATATTCCTGATTGAGAAACCATGGTCAACTTCGTGATTATAAACAGAAACTTTGTTAGTATTTCCCACTTGCATTTGCAAACATGGAAATGTGGTCATGGAAGATCCAGCTAAATGAGATCTAAGACAGCATCTGTTGAAACCCTTCATTTTATAGTTGAGGAAACTGGAAATAAGTACCTTGCCTAAGAGCACATTGTAGTTACTGGTGGAGGCACAGATAATACCAACTTTCTTCTCAGGGCTCTGTGCCACCCGCTTTGGTGTCTTACAAATGTAGTTCAATCCATGTTCGAGGATCAGTGAAGGAGTTATGACTACTCACCCCTATCTCTCCAGTTAGTGGGTGTCCACTTAAGACCCTAATCTTTGGGGTTTCCTAGAACGGCTGTGTAGTCCTTTAAATGCTGTATTTGGTTTAGGAGAACTTGAGTGCCTAAGCCAAGGCTGATGTCATACTTCACATTAAAGACACTATTTTTGGTTCCTGTGTGTGTGCACGCATACATGTCTGTGTCTATATATGGGGCCAGAGGCCAACACTGGGTGTCATCTTCAACCTCTTATCCACTTTATTTCTTGAGACAGGGTCTCACTGAGCATAGAGCTCCATGATTCAGCTAGATTGGCTGAACGTTAAGTCCCAGGCATCAGCCTGTCCTTTCGTCCAGCACTGGGATTACAGGCACAGGCTGCCTCAACTATGTTTTTTCCATGGGCACTCAGTCCCTCATGTTCCCATAGCAACCATATCATGAAATGAATCATCTTCCCATAGTTATTTACTATAAAGCATAGGCAGTGTATCAATGGCTACACTACAAAAAAAAGTGAGCCTCCCAAGTGTACCAATGTTTCACTGGTCACGTTTCCCGTCTTGGTGGTCCATAAAACAATAGGTCTTACAATTGCTATGTGATTGTTTATTTCCTGGGCGGATTTCAGAGATGGCGTCAATGTTAACTGTTCCTAGAGGTGGTGCAGGATTTGACAAAGCTTGTGCTCTTAACTGCTTGGTCTGTACATAACAGCCCAGTACACACTGGGCACACTAAAGAGAGGTTTTATTTGCAAAAGTGTTACACTGTCCACTTTCTCTTCCCAGCCTCTGGAATAAGACTTTCTTTTTGTAGAGAGGCCTCCAGGTTTATGCCTCTGTCCTCTTGGATCTGGCCATGGTGCTGACCATAGACTTCAGAACCAATTTCCAAAGAATTCTGAACCTACACTCTCTAAGAGCTGGAGCAAATGCTTTCTACACTCCAGTGCGTACTTGCTTTCTTGTATAAACGTACAAATATAGTTTCTAGGAAGATAACACCGGAAGACAGCTTGAGCTAACTTGGGTTTGAGTGTGGCCAGTGAGATAGAGTATCTCTAGGTACTTACCTGGCGGATGAGACAGTCACCATTTGCTGAAGTCCTTGTCCCTCTCAAGAACTGAATCTGCCAGGGCTCAACTTAGAAAGGATATACAACTCTCAACATTTAAAACTCTGGAAGAGTTTAATTCGGAGAACCAGCAACACGGCCCGTGAGATGATGGTCATAAAGGCAGATTAGAATGGCGAGGCAATCTCCAAATTAGCAACAAATCATGCTTCTGGGTCCCCTAAGTGACACACTGAGAGGAGGTGATGTAAGTGCTACTGTTGTGAAAGCTTATTTTTAGTTGTAGGTAAAATATTGTTTGTGCACAGTTGGGTCAGGGGCTATCCTAGGTCTTGGCATTTTGTATTGTCTGCAGGTGTTAGATTTTTGTGGGGGATGTTTGATTGCTTATGATCTGCAAATGCTATGAGTAGAATATGTGAGGAGTTCTGAAAGAATAAAAACACGTGAGCACAGATGCTCGGGGTTCCACCGTCAATTGGGTATAGCTCTGGCCAGGATGGTGGTTCCCTCTGCTGAGATTTGGCAGGGCTTCCACATATGAAAATGAAAATGCCTCCTTTGTTATCTTTGGTGAGCCTACACAGTGGCTAACTCCTACTATATGCCGGGGCATCTGGTGGAAGCTGAAGCTACCAGGTGTGAGCTGGCACTGTGGGGAAATGCCAACAGCTGCCAGAGACACCATCCAAGGAATAGAGAGGTCAAGGAAAGGCCATGGTTTCTCCCTGTCTGCTGACTTCCTTGTACATGTTTCCCATTGGCACATGCAGCAGGCTGCAAGGGTTGTTCTTCGGGTCACACAGAGCAGAGTGGCAAGGAGTATATCGGAGTGACAGAAAGCCTGTAAAATGGGTAAGGAAAAAATTAGAAGAATCTAGAATGACAGAAAAAAAATGAATCCAGCATATTAGTTCGGCAACATTGGAGCGTTCATTTGCATTGAGTAGAGAGCAGGTGTCTGGACTTCCATGGTGAGGAGAGAAGGGACGAAAGCGTATGTGAAAGCCCGGAATGTGGGGTGATGAGGAACAAGTGGCACCATCTACTTTGTCTCTTCCAGTGTGCACTCATCACAGTTCTCTAGAGGAACAGGAAGCAGGGAATGAATCTCTCTATCTGTCTATCTCTGTGTCTATCTCTCTGTTTATATATCTATCATCCACCTATATCTATGTGTGTGTGTGTAGACAGATATCTGCATGTATCTATCTTCTATCATCTCTCTCTCTATCTATATCTGTCTATCATCTATCTCTATATCTATCTATCTATCTATCTATCTATCTATCTATCTATCTATCATCTATCTATCTATCTATCTATCATCTATCTATCTATCAACTATCTATCTATCATCTATCTATCTATAATCTATCTATCTATCAACTATCTATCTATCATCTATCTATCTATCTATCTATCATCTATCTATCTATCAACTATCTATCTATCATCATATCTATCTATAATCTATCTATCAACTATCTATCTATCATCTATCTATCTATCATCTATCTATCTATCTATCATCTTTCTATCTATCTATCATCTATCTATCTATCTATCATCTATCTATCTATCATCTATCTATCTATCTATCCATCTACCTATCTATCATCTACCATCTATCTAGGATTTATTAGACTGGCTTTCAGGCTGTGGCTAGCCAGTCAAACAATGGCTGTCTACCAACAGAAGGTCCAAGAATCCAGTAGTTGCTTAGTCCATGAGGCTTGATGCCTCAGCTGATTTCCAACATATGCCAGAATCCTAAAGAATTAGGCTCTAATGCCAGTGAAGGAATGGACTTACCAGTCAGAGCAAGCAGGCAAAGAGTGAAAGCTTCCTTCTTTCTCGACCTTTAATATAGGCTGCCCGTAGAAGGTGTGGCCCAGATTAAAGGTGGATCTTTCCATTTCAAAAGACCTGAATTAAAGGTGCATCTTCCCACCTCAAAAGATCTGAATTAAAAGTGGGTCTTCTCACTTTGAATGATTTAATTAAGAGAAAATCCCTCAAATTTGAATGATTTAATTAAGAGAAAAGGTGTACCCAGCTACTTGGGTTTTAGCTAATTCCAGATGTAGTCAATTTGACAACCAAGAATAGCCACCACACAGTTTCTAGCTACAGCTTCTCATTCAATACAAGCCCTCTGCCATGTCCTGTGTTTAATCCGAATGATCTACCACTTGCTGTCCCTCCTTCCCTCTCCTTCTCCCTCCGTCTCTCCTCTCTCTCTCTCTCTGTCTGTCTTTATTTTTATTCTCCCTCCTCTTTGTGTAGAACAATTCAGTTGTGATAGCTGAACACTTTGAACCAGAGACATTCTGCCATGAGCTCATTGCTCAGCTTGCTTTCTTTCATCACCTTCAAATGTCATTTTATCTCAGGGACTTAACTCCTGAGCGTGCTGGCCACATTCTAAAGTACCAGCCATCACCTCTGATGTCTCCCTCACAGTTCTCCTGTTTTCAATATCTGCTGTCAATATCAGTATTTAAATTTGACTTGAATTCTAAAATGGTTGAGTTCATTGTTTGTATATTGGCTATGCCTTCCCCAAAGGAGGGTAGGTTCTACTTGAATAAGGGGTCCCTCTGTTTTATTCACAGTAGTACTTTCAGAACCTGCAATAGTGGCTATATTATTAATTTATAGTCAGTGTTGACCAGAAGTATGGGCCAGAGAGTCCCTTTGAAGGGTATTTTGATTATTTGCTTGTGTGGATGTCTTCTACTTTGTGACTGAAGTGTTTTTAATCTCCTTGTTTTAAAATTAAAATATCTCTGTTTCCCTTATGCACATGTATGCACACATTCATTTTTGAGACAAGGTTTCACTTCAGACTGTCCTGAAACTCACAAGCCTCCTGCTTCAGCCTCCTGAGTGCTGGGGTTACAGAATGTACCACCATTCGTGACTCTGCTTAGTAAGATCTCCTTGCATAGGATATACATGAAGGACATCATTTTATGAATATGTAGTCATGTTTGATATTGTTTTTAATGGTTTGAATTTCTTGGACGTCTACTCTCCAAGGTGTTAGAACTTGGAGAAATTAAATTAGTTGCTTCCAACAGAAATGGCATCCAACTCAGGTCTCTGACTCCACAGCATTTTACCTGCTCTTAGCAGCTCTCCTGTTGGCTTTGCATTCTAGAGCACGAAAACACACTGTCCTTCTGGCCAGCCCTGCGCACCCTCCTGCACTGCCCATCACTCATTTGTGCTAATAGAGTCTTGCTTTCTTCTCCTTTATTTTGTGCCAGTTTTGTTAAACCTATCCTCAGCTTCCTATAGGTCTTCCTGCAGAATACTCCTGGTTACTATGACCACATTGGACTCCCTCTCTTGTATTCTTCAGAATATTAACATTTTATTCAAACTGTTCATGTCCTGTTTTGGAAATGTTTAGTTTTTCATCTCCTCCACTATCCAGTTAGTTCTTGAAGGCAGGGGACTCTATCTTGTCTGTGGGTATTTGTAAATCCCTCTGCAAAATAAATACTTTAGGTGAATACATGAACAATGGTTTAACATGAAGAGCTTCTGCACATTGAAAACTATTTATTTATCTATGAAGATAATGTTTATATAAAACTAAGGACCCCTTCAGTGGAAAAATTACATTCAGCTAGAGAGAAGTGTGCTTTATGCACTTCTCAGGTATAGGGCAGAGAAGTGATATTTAAGCTTAGAATCCAATAGCAGAAACAGACTGCAGCTGCTGCTCCAGTGACTGTTTCCTACATGTCCCTGAAGCTCAGCTGTACCCACAATGCCAAGTTATTTCTCATCTGCCAGCTCACACCAGTATCAGAGGAGATGAAACAGATGATCCCGAGGGGAGATTCATAGCAAGACTTGATCTAGGACACTAAAGGAAACAGACACATTGGGTGACATCCGTGTAGCGTGTGAGGTGCACACTCTGCAGTCATTTGGGCCCTGCAAACAGAAGGGCTGAGCAGCGCTTTTCCTCAGGCCTAGAAGAGGTGATAATGAAGAGAGGTGAGAGAGACACTGGAGCTTGAGGGTCAAGGAGAAGCTGTGATGTGGAGGCCTTTCAGGAGGTGCACTGTCTCCTACCTGTCTGGGTATATCCCAGGCTCTGGTTTCTAGTAGCCACCCTTCTGAAAGAAAAGGGTGACTCACCCCATATGCCACTGTCATTCAAGGTGACGGATGCCAAGGCCATTCCTGTTGATGACAGCCTTATGTTGCAGTCCTGTGTTAACTTCGTCATTTATCCCCTCTAGTCCTAACACTGTGATTTAAAGGAAAAAACAAAACAGGATCTTAAAACATTGTTTTGTTTCCTCCAACTTTCAGAACCCACAACCATCACTGAAGATTTAGCTGAAATAGTTAAAAATGGACCCAAGTCTCAGCTGCCCGACAGTGAGAAGGTTTTATGGTCGCTTGTGTCTCTTCAAAAACTCTAACCAGACCTCTTTGTGTACTTTCAGCAGTGCAGTGGGGGAAGGGAATGAGAGAACATTCTAGATCGTGCTTCTGAAACTTTTCTCCCTTCATGATGTCTTTTTCCTGAGAAATTTTATATGCCCTCCAGGTATATAAATTTACAATATAGATATTCAAATGAAACATTTACTACTAATAAATCATAAAGAAGTTTACTATAACCTTTGGTGTAGATATAATCTTACCATTTATTAAAGACAAAAGCAAATTTGCATAGTAGTGAGATGGGTACACCTATTTATATTTGCATAAAGAATTAAAGTGTGGCTGATCATTTGATACTTCAGGACATAGAGCCTCTTCAGAGTTTTTCAGAACTGACATATATTTTGATTTTATAGTTGTCAATGCTGAGAACGCTGTTTTGCATAGATACATACTACAAAATGTCAGGGTGTTTTAGGAACATATTAGAAATTGTTAGAAATTCTGCCCTAACCCTGAACCAAAATTCAATTGATGATTTTTTTTTCCTGAAACTCAATATCAGCAACCAAAGAACATTTTTTTAAAAATATAGCAAACATCTTAACAGCACAATCCAAAGATAAACTAGTTTGACTCATGCTGGTGAATGATGACAAGAAAATATTAAATGTCTCTGTTTTTCATTGCTTTGAGAAGAGCAGGAAATTTTTTTATGCACAGGAAAGATGTTGCAGTTCACAGAGTGTGTCAGACTTGAGATGGGGAGGATGTTCCAGGCAGCACTCCTCCTCCATGTGCAGTTTGAAATATTCACATTGTATGTTCAGATTGGGACATGCTGTCAGAAATGTCCTTGATTCCTTATAAATTTGGTCTTTAGTTACTTTGGGGGTTGTACCTTCAGAAACTCCTTATTGCTGTCAAGCTTCTCATGGTCCCTACATCTGTGACCCATAGTTTATAAAAGCTGTGTTCTCAGTCAGTGATTCTCCAGGTTGGTTCCTGACCTAACACAGTGGCATCCCAGTTTAGCCAGAACTAGAAAGACACAGGCTAGTCCCAGAATTAATAATCAAAAGCCCTGGGGGCCAGCCCAGCAATCTGTTTTGCCTAGCACTCCAGGTACTTCCGAAGCATGCTCAACGTTGACAACCACTGTTTTAGGCTTTAGACTGTAATTGTACAGAACTCGGAGTTATGGAAACAGTATTTTTCTCTAGCCAAGGTTTCAACAGCAAACTCTGTGCTGCATAAATAAAAATAAGACTGGGAAGAAATGTGTTAACAGTAGAAATTCAAGGCTAATTAATGACGTAGTGTTGTGAAGGCGATGTTAGCAATAGTACCCTTAAAGCAAGACCATCTTAGCATACCCAGTTTCACTCAAGGGAACAATCATAGATCCTCTCCAGAGGGTGCTGATGGAGTTTGTTGGATGTGGTTATTCTCAGTCTATTCTTAATTTAGGCAGTGCTCTCCTGCAAGAAATAAGTGTTATCTTCACCTAACCTTACCTTTTCATCAATAAAGAACAGTGTCTGTTGGGAGCCCTCAGTTGCTAAGGGTGCCAGCCAGGACCAAGGGCTCCTTTCCCTCCTGAAAGCTGACCCTGAAGAATCTATGATCTAGTTCTTAGCAGCTGGAGCACAAATTGCATCATCACAGGGTTGCCATCCCTCTCTATTTCCATTTTCTTTTCTTCATGTTCTCCCTTCTCCTCTCCATCCTTACTACAGTAAATCTGTTTTCCCGTTACTGTCCCCTGTCCTCCTTGCGACACCATAACCAGATGGGTATTGATGCAATGGTAGGGCACCGTTGGCATAAGCATAAACATCAATGTGAAGGGGAGATTGAGGTTGAAGTTCATGTGGCATAAGTGTCACCCTCACCGAGTCCCAGAGATGGAGGTAGCTAATAAATCCCTGCTCTCTGAAGATGGCCTGTCGGTGGCTTATGGAATGGCCCAGAGTCTGAAGGCACGGATTACTGGCCTCTGCTCACATTTTCAAAGTAAGTCAGGGTATGATCAGAGCTAGGGTATATTGGCTGAGGGCACAAGTGGGCTGATCACCTGTGATCACACAGGTAGACTCTCTGGGTTAAAGAACACAGTGAGTTTTACCAAAGAGGTCTGTCTTCTGTATGTCAAACACGTAGTCAAGAGGGTCCATGTGCCCCAGAATAGCGATGAATGTGACCCAAAACGAAATAGGAAGCTTACTTTCGTTATGAGCATGATGAAGTGTGTGTGAGAGAGACACAGAGAAAGAAAGAAAGAGAGGGAGATTTTGAAATCTTCTGTTGCAGTGATTGAAGATGAACTCCGTAGGTAACAGTGCTACGTTGCTATATCAAAAGATTGGGTACCCATGAATCTATAAATTTTAGCTTCTTCGCCAACTCTCCAGCCACACGGAAGAGTGTAGTTCCTTTTTCTTTTTTAACTTGAAGGGATCATTAACCCTTTGTTTTTCAGCCTTGCCTGCAAACAATTTAATTTTACTTGGACAGTTTATCCTCCTGAAGACTACTAATTAATGCAATAAAATTGGACTGCTCCGAAGAGACATAGTATTCTGCCCACTGAAGTCACGTTCTAAATCAGAACAAGCACACTCATCTTATTAATATAAGCTAATAGGATGTCATGCGTATCACACCCTGTGCCTGGTGTCTACTGGGCAGCTGGACTAATGAGCTTTTATCTACACTGAGCTGTGAGCCCCGAACAACTGAATTAACTTGTTATGAGCTTCACAGCCTCCCTCTTGGAGGCTGGCCAGATGAAAGCACAGGGCACAGGCTTTGTTTAGTACATGCATCCACGTCTGACTTGAGCGCCTTGCTGTTGAGGCACAGGAAACTTCTGATACTGTGTTTCTAGTGTGTGACACAATTACTGGTACAATCTGCGTTTATGCTCCAGTTCAGCAGTTTGGATTGCACATGGAACAATACTTTATGCTGCTAGACTTTGGCATCAGATGGGGAGAAAGAAAAATTCAGAGAGGAAAAGTGTGTGTGTTGTGTGTGTGTGTGTGTGTGTGTGTGTGTGTGTGTGTGTGTGTGTGTGAAGAAATATAGATGTTAGCCTAAGAACTCAACAGTACTTTCACCATTCAGGGCCAATGCCAGCCTGTTTCTCTTCATCCTTCCCAAGCACAAGGTCTTCCTTCATGAGCACCATTCTGCTGAGAAAGTCAGGAGAGGCATCCAGCTGTGGCCAGCAGCCAGCACTCAGGAACAGCTCTCCTCTGGGGACTGTCTGGAAGCCTGAGCAGGATGCCCTGGCTCTGACCTGCCTGGCCCCTCCCCTAGCCTGGCACAGATCCCTCATCTGCCGTGGACATCTCTGAACAAAGGTGTCTTTCTTGGAACACCTCACCTACAGCCTCACTCAGGAGCTGGCTTGGCTTTTGTCTGCTCTGCTCCTGAGACTCTTGGAGCTGATTGGAGAGCTTTCCTTGGGCTTGGCTGAAAGGTGGTGTGGGTAGGGAGGGGAGGGTGGGACTCTGTGAGGAGCAGAGTGTGATTGGGGTTTAAGTGAGCTCTGTCCCACTGGGACCGAAAAGAATGGCTTCAGGAGGAACATGGAGACACCCATTCTCCAGGGGAGCCTCCCGTTAAGGGCTTCTTTTCCTCACTCAGCAATAACAGCTACACAGCCTGCAGTTGCTCATGACCTGATGTTTTGCAAGGAGAAGTGATCCTTGGGTCCTTGCAGTAGCTCAGGGAGGCTAACAGGCAAATGAGGGCAGGAGTACACAGAAGAGAATGAGTCCCAGCTGTGTGCTGAGGCAAAGATCACTCATCCCTCCTGAGCCTCAGTTTACTAACCTGGAGAAAGGACAGTGACACACTTCATGCCTCACAGGGTTGTAATAGAAAGAACATGATAGTTCAGTTGTAAAAGGATCTGTTTCAGGCACCGGGTACTTTGAATCTATCTTGTAGGTGAAGAAATTGAGTCTTGGGATAAGAGTTTTTAACCCAAGGGTATTGAGCGACTAGCAAAATTAGGAGCAAAACTTCCATCTCCCTTGTGGTTTGAGTTACTTTGTACCACTTCTTGTGTTTCTGACACAATCAAGCTGCAGGTCTGTGGAGACAAAGCATTAGGACATTACCTGTACTTGGACTTGAACATGGATAGGTGACTGTCATTTGCTTGTGTTTGATTTGAAGTTTAAAAACCTCATTTTCTCTCTCTTTCCAAGTGTGTGTCAGGGTATGGCCTTGCTACCAAAGCCCTGTGTGTATGGTGGCATGTTCCTGAACCTCTCTGAGGCTGTTTCTTCAGCAGTTGGGAAGAGAGTTTCATGCTGTTTTGAGCGATGATGAAACATGTAACCTGGACATGCGGCTGGGCATGGAACTGGTGCTTCAGTGGTGGACATGTTCTTATCACAGAATCCACAGGAGCACAGCAATTCAGAGGCTGATGTCTGTGCCTTCCTTGATCCACACAGTGCCCTGTACCCCGTTTGCTGTGGCTGTGGAACCCCCTCCTGCATTACCCATTCTCATCAATGCTGATCACACCACCTCTCTGCCAGTGAACCCCAGACCACCTCTCCATCCTGTATCTCCCCTCCCTGGGGTTAAGATGTGCAGCCTCTGAGGCTGAGAGGCCCCCTGTACATCCCTCTAGTCCCAAGCATGCTGAGCTCCTCAGGAACACCCACTTCCTCCCTGTTGCTTTCCAAATCCCCCCTCCTTCCCTGCAGATTTTCTTCAACTACTCACTTCTCCCTTTTCCTAAATGCATTTTTAATTTAAGGCCCTCCCTTCATGAGGACCTTAACCACTTGCTCTTTTATACTCTTATCACGTCTTTCTTAATACATCTTCACATTCCTTAAGATCAGGGGACCATCCTTGCTCTTCCTGTCTATCCACTCCTGCACATGACAGTTATGGAGGTGCAAAGGTGCTCAGGGAGAGTTGATGTCAGGAGCCTCTGCTCCCAGCTGATGTCTGGCTTCCCTGCTACTGCACTGTTTGCTTCCTTGATTTCCTTCCTCCTCTTCCACCTGGAAACCTCTGCTGATACTTTGTCTTATTTATTCTTTGAACTTATGCAGCCTTCTCCAGACCCTTTCCTCCCTGGGCCTTTTTGGTCTTTCTTTCCTCTGAGCACAAGCTGAGTCTTCCTCATATCTCTATTTGACCCTGTGTCACCCACAAGGCTGATTAACTGATTTTCAAGAGCATCATTTAATGAGTAAGTTCAGTCTCTCCCTCTCCTTCTCCCTCCCTACATCTCCCATCTCTCTGTTTATCTCTCCCTCTCTCTGTCTCCTCTCTCCCTCCCCCTTCACTCTGTGTGTGCGCGCGCGCATGTGGAAGACAGAGATCAGCCTTGAATATCTTTCTCAAATGCTATCACCTTGTCTTTTGAGGCAGGTCTCTCACTGGCCTTGAGCTCTCAAGCAGGGTAGGTGGCTGGCCACCTGAGGAATCCTCCTGCCTCTGCCTTCTCAGCACTGGGATCACTGGTGTGAGTCACAGTGCCTTAAACATGGATTCTGAGGGCTTGATCTCAGGTCCTACTTGTAAGGTGAGCAGTTTGCCAACTGAAACATCACCCCAGTTCATAGTCATATCTTCGGTTAGACCTTTTTCCTGGTGTGAGCTGAGCTCTCCTTGAAGAGCTGTGCATTTGGCAGTTTGAGAACAGTAGCTGTGCAGACCCTGTATGGCTGAAGACCTGCACTCTTGCTTCTTGGACTTTAAACATTATTTTGAGTTCATTATATCCTGAGATGACCTCTGCTGTTCTTGAGAGAGATGAAATTCCAATCCCACACAGTGCAAGGCAGTGGCTGAAATAGCTTCCTATAGAGCCTGTCATCACAAATCCCCCCGATTTCTTCCCCTGCTCCCTCTACTTACAACACATCCCAGAGCTTTCATCCACTCCCCCAGCCTGCGAGACATTTATGAGGCTCATCACTGGGATGCACGGAGGCCTGTTCTAGTCTCCTCCCTCTTCTAGCATGAAGATCTTTTGTCCCTCTCCCTCACTCTCACCTCCTCGACCAAGGTCTGTTATCTTATACCCTGTTTATGGGCTGTTGGGATTTTTCCAACAACCTGAAATGAATCTGTAGGGCCCCACAGGTAGTGCTGCTTGGTCTGGCCGTAAAGCATGCCTGGCTCTTTCATCTGCAATTGTTTATATCATAAATGAGTGGGTGGAAAGACAGTGGGGAAGTAGCCTCCCTGAACCAGTCCAGACTCTAAAAAAAAAGAAAGAAATGGGAAAGAAAAAGAAAATGGGAAAGAAAAGCCCTGAGAAACATGTTCAAACTCTGTGCCAAGCTAATTAATGCCACTCTGGTAGGCTGTACAGAGAGACTTACTCTCTGGGTTTCCACACTAGGAATCAGATTTATGCTGTTCTTGTGTCTAAATGGCCTCCTGGGATGCTGACATTTGTTGTTGGAGAGCTGAGAGTGGTGTTCCTTTCATCTCTGCTGAGGAATGTCACCTTGAATTATGAGGGATAGCACCAGCCTACATCTGGGTGTGGGAGGCTCTGCGATGGAGGGTGCCTGCTCTCTTCTCTCTACATCTTCAGTATTTGAAGGTTTTCTACCATCTTCTGCCTCTCAGTACTCCAGCTGACCCTGGGAGAAATATTCTACACTGCATATTCTCATGGAGAAGTTTGTGCAGTCTGGCAAGTCTGCCCTGGAGAAGGAAAGAAGAGAGGAGCCTTAGTGAATATCCCAGAGCAGTTTAGAGCATCCCCTGGAAAGACACAGGACATCCCAGGCTCCTAGTATTTACACACCATAATGCGGTGGTTGGAGGACAGGGATGATCAGCTTCTGAGATCCAAATTACCTGCCACTCTCCATCTTTAGGATCGGACTCACCCAGACCCACCAGGGTAACTGGAGTCCACACTGGTGACTGTTCAGGTGGCACCATCCCAGTTAAAATGTATGCATGTTATTGACCATGGTAGAGAATGTATCAGATCCTGCTACCTATCCATATCCACTTCACATCGTACCGAATGAGTGGTTCCTTTTGCCCCAGAATCAGGGTCCAGAAGAATGGGACATTGGTATAGGATGCATATGTTTAGATGGAGAGGCAGGAGGTTGGGTGAAATTGAGGGCAAAGGTCACCAAACTGAAGCACACAATCTACATCTGGCCTGGTGTCTGTTGTGGCAATGCAGGTCTATTGGACACAGTTATGCACATCCCTTTGCCCTTGGGCTATGGTGCAGTGCTGGGGGTAGAGTGGAGAGTGAGCTGAGACCAGAGCGCTGGCAAAGATGAAAGGATTTACTCTCAGAAATTTTACAGAGAGTTTGGAGACTTCTGCAGAGGGAGAATGGGACCATGTAGATAACATGGCACACTGTTTTCCTGGAGAGGTCCAGCATATATGGGCCATTATTTTTATTTTAGGTTTTACATGTTCATTAGTCATATGATCCAAAGCTTCACTATCCATTCGCATCACACTGTGAGAGAAATGACTATAAAGGAATCAGACTTACTTCATAAGACACTTGCAAACACCATTGTATTGACACCGCTGGCAGAGGACACACTGAAGATCTTCCAGTTTCATTTTAAAACATACTCCATTCTGAGGCTCCTTGGTTCTCATTTGCAGTGCCAGTCTACAGACTCATCCCATTCTTAGCTGCCTGCCTTCAGGGGAGCTGCATGTTACTTGGACTGGGATGTCAGTCATTCCCATTTCCTTAGAAGTGTCACTGAAGGATTAGTTAGATCAGAAATTCCATTTTACCCTCATCAGGTGTTGAGAAAGTCTCCAACGTACTTAAGGCCTTGCGAGGGTGAATCTATAAGGATATGACTTCCTTTTTCTACCTGTAGCCTCTTGGGGGAATCATCTTATTTTACTGAGGTTTTGCTTTCAATGTTTATTTTCTTCTTGCTCTCCTGCAAACCTCCCTAGGATTGCCTTGAAAACCCTTTGCCCAGGTGTGACTAAGATCAACTGCGACATCACTCCTGGGAAAGAGCAGCTTCAGAGCTGAAGGAACTAGGGGCATCACCTCCTCATGAGGACTCTGGTGCTAATGCTCCTTAATCTCTCAGGGTCTTTTACTTGTACTTTTCCTGGGAAAGGGCGTAAGGAGATTATAACCTTTCTACATGTATGTTAAGCATTTCCTATGCACTGGGGTCCTGTGAGCGTCTTTGTACATAGCACCAGTGTTTCTGGGACTCCCACAGGGCGAATGCTACTGTCATCAGTATGTAGTGGAGGAAAATGACTGGGGGATTGGGGACATGATATGACTGAGAAAGGGCTATCCTCACAGCAAGGGGCGGGGGTGCCTGCCTACCTCAACTTCCTTTCTTCAGTTCAAGGGATTCACAATTGAGTGTCCCTTCACATTCAAATTATATGTTTTCAAAGTGCATAGAAAGGGTAAAATGTTATTCTTTCATATAAAAGAAATCTTTGGCTCTGGAAGAATCCCAATTTAGAACCTCAGCTCATATCCTACCTGAACAATCATGTACAAATGCACATCCTTTATGGAAAAGGTAGGAATAAAGAAATGGTATGTGGCATGCAACGGCATGTATTGTGGACTTTCAAAAAGTAGCCAGGGGAACCAGAGCAAGGCCACCACCTGAGGTAAGGGTTTCACTGCAAGAAGGGGAGCTTTCTAAGACCAGAGATAATGGAGGGTCTTCCTCCGATGGCTTGGATCTGCATCTCTCAATGGCTCCTAATGTACATGGTAAAGAGAAGTAACTCACCCTCTCATTTCTTAAACCCCAGAAAAACCTTCTGAACCTCTGGGAAATACTTGTATGAGATTCTTTCTACTTTGGGCATTTGTGAGTCATTGTCAATTGTATATCCTGTAAGTGCTTAGCTCTAATTGAGACATCTTAGTCTATTACCCTCCTACTGGCCAGCCAAGGCTCAGGGGACATCATGAGAGAGGAGGCAGAAAGAAAGAGTCAATGGATAGCAGCTATGAAATGCTGTCTTCTGCATATGACATAACTAGCTGGATATGACATGACTATTGCACTCCTGAATTAATAGCACTGGTATTACTTACACAAGACCTGCACAAGATCAAGTCAGCCAAGATTCTAGCATATATGGGGAGGGAACTCACAGGCTCCACCCTCAATGAGAACCTATTGGTAGTTGGTGGCTACTTGGGGAGGGAGCATTCTTTGGAGGTGTGGACACTGGTAGGTCGCCATGCTCCAGTAGATGACCCCGCATCCATACACATATGGGAACTCTAAATGGACTTAGTGAATTATTAAAAATGCAAGAAGACATGAAATCGAGAGGCTGACTTGTGTGAGAATATCTGAGGGCAGTTGGAGCGGAGAAATGGAGGTATATATATTTCCTTTCATTTTTTTCTTTCCTTCTCCTCCTCCTCCTCCTCCTCTCCCTCCTCTTCCCTCCTCCTTCTCCATCCCTTCCTCTTCCTCCTCCTCTTTTTGGTTTTTCAGACAGGTTTTTTTCTGTGTAGTCCTGGCTGCCCTGGAATTCACTCTGTAGACCAGGCTGGCCTTGAACTCAGAGATTTCCCCTGCCTCGGCCTCCCAAGTGCTGACATTAAAGATGTGAGCCACCACCTGGCAGTAATTATATTTCATTATATACATATATGAAATTCTCAAAGAATAAAAAGGAGAAAATACTCACCCCTGTATTACTTACTATTCACTGAGTTGAAGTATTTTTCTTAGGGAGTTGCTTGTTTTATAGACCAGAAGTTTTGATGAATTGTTAGCGTTACCTGGTCATTCCCAGCCATCTGTATCTATAGGTAATGTGATGCTGCTTCTTGATGACCCTTTAAACCACTGCTTCTCACCCTTCCTAATGCCGAGACCCTTCAATACAGTTCCTCATGTTTGGTGACCTTCATCCATAAAATTATTTTTGTTGCTACTTCATAACTGTAATTTTGCTGCTGTTGTGAATTGCAATGTAAATATCTGATACGCAGATAGTCTTAGGCGACCCTCGTGAAAGGGTCATTAGACCCCCAAAGGGGTGACAACCCATAGGTTAAGAACTTCAGCTTTAAACAATAACATTTCCTACCTCCTTGTCGTAGCTAATTTTTTGACATAGTTCTGGGAAGTTATGCCTGAGCTTTTCAGATTTAGTATTAAAAAATGACATCAAGGAAATCACACTAGTAACCAACAGTTACTGGGTATAGGTTATGTGTTGAACAGCATGTTGAATATCTTACTAATATTGGTTCATTTAATCTCTGCAACAATCCTATGGAATCAAGCCCTCTCATGTCATGATTCTTCATTTGAAAAATGGAGTCAGAGTTAATTAGCTAGTGTAAGGCCACGCAGCTGATAAATGTACAGTCAGGACTTCATGGTGTTATAAAGCCCTGTGGGCATGTATAATTGTGGACTTTGTAGCTCTTGCCTCTGAGCTTTAGAAGTGTTTTCTTAGCCTCTTTCTGGAAGCTTTTAGACCAGCACCACACAGGTTACTGTGCTCGTGCCTAAAGCCATCCTGGGGACGTGGCATCCCAGAGCTTATTATGGACCATCATCCTTCTTTACAAGGTGCATGTGGGGTCTGGGGCTACTTTTCTCTGCTTCTTTTTCAGGCAAAAGTGATGATGAAGAGAGTCTTTGCAAGTCAGCCCATGGGTCAGGGAAAGGAGCGTCAGAGGACGGCAAGGACCATAAGCGACCCAAACGCCCCAGAACCATCTTGACGACCCAGCAGAGGAGAGCATTCAAGGCCTCGTTTGAAGTATCCTCCAAGCCTTGCAGAAAGGTATAAGCAGGGGCAAGTTAGAAGGGAGCAAGACCCCTCATCTGTGTGCAGCTGGACTCCCCTAGGATATTAGAGGGTGGGTAGAGTCTGTGGGGCCTGTGACTCAGAGTCTGTGAAGGAGGCTCCAAGGATAGATAAGCTCTGGCCTGGAAAGTAATAGGCTCTCTCCCAACTTCATATGTGCATACCAACTCCCAAGGGCCCTGACTAATAACAACAAAGAACTATGACTAGTAATTAAATCATTGTGATAATAAGTACTAATTGTGATATAAACAAGATGCCATAACAAGGACTATATAAATACAGTAGTTTGCAATTTGTGTTTTTATGGGGGTATCTTGGCTTATTCTCCTGGTGGGGTGACTTGGGGATTCCCTGGAGGTTCATTCCTTCCAGTGATACTTTCAACTGAATGGACGTGCTCTGGCCTTCTCACTACTTCTAGTTATATGTGCTGGTCAAAATTTAGCCTTGTAACCACACTTCCTCCGCGGGAAGTTAGGGAATGAGTCTACCAAGAGACCCGTGCCTTGCCAACACGCAGGTACTCAACTCCTTATGGTAGAGAGGGAAAGGTAAATATTGGGGCCATCGAGGAGTCCCTACCACAAAGATGTGTGCCTGTTTATCAAGCACTCCTTACTCAATTGACCCCTGCCATGCTTTACACTAGGTACTATATATTTTTTGCAGAATAAAAATGTTTCTTTTTAAAAGTCATGTGGCAAATACTATTTAGTATTGCTGTCTTAGACACAAGTCCCTGCGTTAGTGAGCCTTTACTGTGATGAAGAAACAGGCCAAAGGCTTAGTGGTCCTCTGCAAACATTCACACTTCCGTTTCCTACTCATGAGCCCGGCATTGGCTGTGGCCTGGCTAGATTTGGGTTTAGGCCTGTCATTTGTGGGTCTAGCCCAAAGAAACAATGTTCTTGTTCTCATGAGGATGGGAGCAAGCAAGAGGCTATACAAGAACAGAAAGCTATGGACGTCTTCTTGCTACATGATTTGTATTACATCCACTTGGATTCCATAGCAAGCCAAGGCGCTTAGCTCAGTGTGAGAACAGATGCCTAGCTTGTGCACGGAGTAGGGGAAGGACTACTAGGTATTTGTGGAGCAATAATATACTCTGTCACAACTTTGACCTGGGAAAAGATTGACCTATGGATTCTTTCCTTTCCATGTCCTTGCAACTCCCTACACTTCAAGGGAGTTACATACACAGAGACCATTTACAATGAGGAGGACATGCATATACACAAGTGTCACACCAGGGAGAAGCTATGACAACATAACAGAGAGGCTGCTGGGAGCTATGGGAAAGGGGAAGGCCATTTTGTGTAGGCATCTGCTTTGGGGATCCGGTGACTTCTGATCTGGGCCTCTGTGGCATGGATAAGGGCTCAGCAGGTACAAGGGTCTCTATGTCTACTTCTTAGTGACTTAGTAGATGCACATTCCTCAGGAAACTACCATACTCATCTCCGTTCTAAGCTTCAGCCCAATTACATGGTCAAGGTGAAGTGTTCCCTGTAGCCTCCGCCGAGCCTGCTCATGCATCTATTTAAGTTCTTTCCAACCATCTTCTCTGGGATCTGTCAAGAAGGAGAATTGTCTCTGAGTCCCTCTCCCCATCACACCGGCCACTCACCATATGCCTGGATGGCCTTCATAACCAAACACATCTCTTTGTTATCGGGATCCCCACTGTCCTTATTTCCATATGACCCCAGTGCATTCACCAGCGTCAGAGTTGTCCACCTTGCTCTGCTAGATTACAGATGGCCCTCTTGGGTTTTATATCCCCTTTGGGAAGGGTTCCCTCAGGAAATTCTGAATTTTCACAAGACATACAAAGTTGCTTGGAGCTAGAAAGACAGAGTTCGAAATTTAAGTCAATGGCAAGAGCACAAAAGAGGACCATTTGTTTCTGCAAAGAAATTTTCACTTTAGTTCTCCTCAAGTAGGTTAAAGCATACGAAACCCTACAGCTAAAGAGCAGATGACTCCAGTAGACCCCATAAAACCCTAAATTCAGAGTACGAGAAACCCAAGTACCTCCTGGGAATGTGCATCTACATAGATGAGCATTTCCTTCTTTCTTTGCCTTTCTACCAGAAAGGAAGCATACATAAATTTGTATTTGGTTATATTAATCATGAACTGTCTCTACTTAAAAATTGATCTATGCCCCATCCTGCACCACACAGGAAATGGTCTACCTCTGACTCTGGAAGATCAGTGTGTGTTTTATACTTGTCTGTTCAATTTCTTCAAGGTGAGGGAGACTCTGGCTGCGGAGACGGGGCTGAGTGTCCGTGTGGTTCAGGTGTGGTTCCAGAACCAGAGAGCCAAGGTAATCTCTTTCTCACCCTTACCTGTCTTTGCCTTGCTCTAACCATAGCAGATGGGCTTGCTGCCAGTCTTTCTAAGCTAACTCATTGGGCAGAGAAGCTCTCTTGATTAAAAGTTCTGCCACCACCAATTATTCCTTCCATAGCATGCCTACAGAAGGGAGAAAGGAAGCGTTTCTGTTAATGAAATGACTTTTGACTCTCTCTTTCATGTGTGTGTGCATGTGCACATGTGGACATGCATGTAGGTGTATACAACATCATGAAGGCCAGAGGCCCTCAGGACAGTAGTTCAGCTTGGTTTTGTTCTTTTGAACAGATTCCTTCACTAGGACCTGGAGTTCCTCAATTAGTCTAATGGACAGATAGTCCCAGGGACCCTCTTTGTCTCCATTCTTCAGCAAAGGTGTTACAAAGCACATACCAATACCCATGACTTTTATGCCTGAGTGCTTAAAAATTGAGCTCTGGTCCTGCGCCTGCTCAGCAGCACTTTGTAGACAGAACTATATATTCCGAGTCTTTAAAAGGTGATAAATTACTCTCCTCTGTTACAATTCTGCGAAGGAATTTCTCAGAACAGAGTTGTGCTGCTAGTCCAGCAATAGATCGTGCAGTGACCATGAGAGAGCTGGTGGGTGTGGATTCACAAAGCAGGAGCACACCAAAAGCTCTGGGGAATTTTATGGCAAAGGAATTTACTTTAAGATCTCGTATTGTGCACATGCACACGTACACACACACATACACACATGCATCCTAAGTTTTAAGATCTCACTGAGAGCTAATGCTTCTCAGAACACACGTTGAGAAACATTGGGTGAAAACATTGGTCTCATGTTTTCAAAACTGTCACTTTGGTGGACAAGCTTCTTACTCAGAGTATGGATCGTCCAGGAGGTGCCTCAAACACAGGGCTAAAGTTAGGAAGGAGGCCAAAGAGCCTCTTGGCTCATCCCAAGTCCCACCCATTGGCTGCCCATGCTCAACAACTATTTGAGACTGTGAATCACATTTCTACATACTTACTGGCTCACATGAAGCAGCTCCAGAGAAAACACCATGTGTTCCTTACTGGGAAGAAGTCCCTGTTTCTGAGAAGACACATTGCACTTTGCTTCTCTGCCAGCTCTAATCCTGCTGCTACAAAGTAGGGGAACCCTTACCCCTATGCATCTGAGTAATGGCACTGTGCCTGGGGTGTGCTTCCTGGACAGAGGAACAGTCCTCTCACCGAAGAGAAAAGGTCACACCATTTCTGCTCTCCCTTACCATGTGGATCCTCCCCAGGCCCTCTGACTTCTAATCCTGTGGTCCTTTCCTCATCAGATGAAGAAGCTGGCCAGGCGGCAGCAGCAACAACAGCAGGATCAGCAGAACACACAGAGGCTGAGTTCTGGTAAGCTGCTGGCTCCTTTCCAGCCAGTCTTTGCTGCTGTCCAGCTCTCTCCTACCTGAGGCCTCCAACTGTGGCTGTTTGAGTGATATTTCCTCAATCAGTGACATCCATCCACACCTGTTTGAGAGGTGATCAATTTAAGTGAAGACTGAGCCACTAGGTATCCTGCGAGTGTGAGGGCACCTGAGCTACACATGTGGTGCAGTTGACTGGCTGTGGAAAAGCCCCTTGTCTGGCCCCTGCCAGTGCCAGGACCATGTGCGGAGTCAAAGGCGTGTCGAGTTTCTCTTCTCACCCAGTCCGCCTCATTCTAAGCAAATCCATTTACTTTATAAAAGATACTTCAGACTTAGCCCTTCTGGTAGCTTTCCATCTGTGATAAATTTCTTGAGATAATCAACTTAGAGGGGCTAAATGCTTATTTAGGTTCATGAAACCAGGGGTTTCAGCCCGTAGCTGCTTGGTCTTTGTTTTAGGGCTTATGGTGAGATAGAGCATCATAGCAGACAGACGTGTGGTGGAAATCTGTTCAGTTCCTGGTGTTCAGGAAGCTGAAAGGGCCAACAGTCCTCATCTCATCAGCCCCTTTTGAGGGCATCTCCAGTGACCTGACTTCCTAAAGGCTCCGTCTCCTAAACTTTAGGACTTAAATGGTCCACCACTACCCCTACCATGCCACTGATCACCTGCCCTCTAGCCTACTGGTCCAGAGAAAACATTGTTTTTAAGAATATAGAATTGACTTTCATATCTCCTTGAAACTTGTAGTTGAACAGAATAATTCACAGTGAAAAACAAAATCATTGTCTCTTTTATTTTACGACTGTCTTTTAGTACAAGATCTTTACCATAGACGGCAAACAGAGCAATAAAGGAGGCTTTTACTTCTTTGGTTTCCAACATTAATTTATATATTTTATGTATTTATGTATTTTGCTATTTTAAGAGCCAAAGCATAACACACCTTTCCAAATACATAGAATAATGAAGGTAACAATGGTACAATGATAATCACCCGCCTTTGTCAAGTACTTTCAAGGTTTACGAAGTGTTCTTGCATGTGCTGACTTGATCTCGCCACAGCCTCTCCTTGAGGCGAGCAGGAAAGTTCTTATTATGCCCAGCATAGATATGGGCGAAGAACGGCTCTGCAAGTTGAAACATGGTATTCAGCCAGTAAGAGACGAGCTGGCATTAGAACCCATCTCTTTAGCTCTTTGGTTCCATTAGACTCCTTAACATGTCCTTCGTGGATATACTTTTCCTTGATTTAATGGGATAGTATGAGACTGAGGAGGGGACTAATCAGGGACAGGTGGTAGGAGGAGTCAAGACAGCTCAAGTAAGGAACCAAACATATATTAGTACATTGCCATTCTTAGAGGGACATGTGCCCAACTTGGTCATCCATGAGCATTCCCTGAGTGGTCTCTAACTTATAATAGGGGTTCACTTGTCTTAACGTGAACATATGTTACCTGCAGTCTTGGTACAGTACAGATCCTGGCTCATAAGGAAAGTCTGGGTGGGACCCCAGGTCCTGCACTTTTAATAAGCTCTCAAGTGACTCTATGGTGCCTGGTCTATGGATTCAACTTTGGAGGCGACACAATGTGATATTGGCTCTGGGACTCCTCAACAGATCTCCTTGTTCTTGCACAGAACTTACATTTCTGCATGACACTTGAGCTGGGCTCAGTGTAGGAGTTCATTCTTGCAGCTAAGAGTTTCCTTGGCTTTTTTCCAGATTTCTTTATTGATTAACTTTGTTCTTTGACGGTTCCATACAGGTATATACTACACTGTGATGGCTCTCACCTCCTACCCTCTCATCTTCCTCTCAACCCTGTTTCCCACCCTACAAGTCACATTCATGTCTTTTTGCTCTGTTTTGCGGATCATTGATTTTAACAGTGTCTATGTGACCATGGATTGGGCACTATCTATTAGAACCTGGCAAACTCAGCATTGGCTACACGGGTGAAGATAGTGACTAGTCCCCAGAACACATCAGCAGTGAATAGTTGAGAAGAGATGGCAGTACTCTACAATCTCCTCCTTAATCTGGGATTGACTGTTGACATGCTGTGTCGTGTGGCCCAGTGTAGGCAACGCAGCTGCTGTGAGGTCATGTTTGTAATGGTTGTGTCATGCTCTGCAATATCTTCATTTTGTAGCTCCTACCCGTATCACCATCAGGCTCTTATTCTTTCTACCCCTCCTTTGCTCCCTGATCCTTGGAGGTGGACGTATGTTTAGGGCTGAGCACTAAAACAGACACTTATTCTCAACATCTTGAGCAGCCACACGTCTTCTGTCATTCATTGCAAAGAGAAGCTTCTCTGCTTATGGCTGAGGGTATCATTTACCTATAGGTACAAACAAATACCCAGAGTTTGATGCCACATCAATATAGCTAAAGATTAGTCGTAAGTTGGCCTGTGACCTCCTCAGTTTTGATTTTTAATTGGTTCACAATATTAAGCATGCATTTTCTCTAGTGGAGAGAGCTTCAAATCCAATTTGAGAGCAGATGGTCGTTGTTGCACCAGTGGGCACATCTTCCTTGAACGGTTGGCATCATAATTTGTAGAATTCACAACTGGTCAAACCATTGATGCATCTTCTTCTCCAGCAGCCTGCCTAGCACATTCTGGTGCTCTGAAAGTTAGCCAGCAGGGAGAAAGCGTCCAGCTCAGTTCTAGCTTGGTTTCTCTACATCTTGCAGTTCAGGATTATGACGTGTGCTGCAACAGGGCCCTATCATCTACTTCTGTGGACAACCAGGAATGGCAGGCGCCTATAATGTTTGGGGAGGCTCTGGGGCCTCCAGGCCAGCAGCTCCTGGAGAAACGTCCCACATCAGGCTGTGGCATTCTTGTTTACTAGAAGCAGCGGCACTGAGCCACAGGCTGAGAACCACTGAGGCTACCCCATTCCTTTCTAAGTGATAAACGAGGGGACTAGGAGTAAGGAAAGTAACATTATAGAGCCACAATCACACAGCTTGCTCGGTCACCGGCCTCCAAGGCTGTCTTCCATGATTCTTAGAAACTGTTGTCTGCGTCCTTTGGTAGTCACCCCAGCATGGAATAGGAGCGGGCGAGAGTGACTTCCAAAGCGGGCAGTAAAGGATGCAGTGGCTCCTCTCTTCCCCATCCGCTCAGAATCCATTATATACAGGAATGAAATTGTCATAGGATAAACAAGCAGGTTAATTAATTAATAAAATTAACTATTAAAAAAAGAAGCTCCTCTCAGCCTCCACCCTTTCAGAATACATTTTGTGCATGGATGAAATTGTCGTGGGACAGATTAAATAAATAGAAAACCATGTTGGTTTCTGCCTTTCTCCTGGGTCAGTTGCTCTGAGTGCAGCAGGCTGCCCTGCCATGAGAACATAAACCTGGTAGGAGGGGATGTGCAGCCTCTTGGGGATGCTGGGATGCAAGTTGAAAGTGTCCCATCTCTTTTTTTGTCCCACAGCTCAAACCAACGGTGGCGGGAGTGCCGGGATGGAAGGGATCATGAACCCCTACACAGCCTTGCCCACCCCACAGCAGCTGCTGGCCATCGAGCAGAGTGTCTATAGCTCTGACCCCTTCCGACAGGGCCTCACCCCGCCCCAGATGCCCGGAGATCACATGCACCCCTATGGTAAGAGGGCCTCAGTCCCCATGGGCTCCTTCTCTGTTTGTGTGGGCTTCTCATTTTCTTTAGACACATCCACACGTTGCCCAGATGCTTGCTGAAGCATCAAACAAGGATAGATACCTCTCAAAATATCACTGGTGCCCTCTACATGACGGGCACAGAAGATTCCAGTGCACATGGTGATATTTCCATGTGCTGTCCTTGTTGAGACTCCTTTGTTCAGCCTTCCACTGTCTACCTTGCCACTCAAGGCAGCTCAAGGGATGCAGCCTGGAGACTCCAGTGGGATGGAGTGAGTGGGGGGCCTCCATTGTATCTTTACATTAGCAAGGGAGTGGTATATCCACGGTGTGACTTGATGTGTGACATAAGTTGCCTGACGATCACACAATAAAGTTTGGTCCAACGATCTTGTAAAACTTAGTATCAGAGGCACAAGGTGCACTCTTTGTGCCAACTCCTTCCTTTTAATTAGCTTTGTTGTTCTTGCTATGGTCGGGAGTACTCAGTGGGTAAAATGCTTCGAGTACGAACATAGGCCGAGAGTTCAGAGAAATCAGACATGGCTACACATCTTTGTAACCCCAGCGCTTGAGGGTAGAGGGGTAGATCCAGGGTGGATCCCTGGAGCTCGGTGGCCAGCCAGTCTCACCAAATTTGTGACTTTCAGAAATAAGATGGCGAGCTGTAGAGGAAGCTATCTGACATTAGCTTTTGGCCTCTACCTGCGCACTCACATGTGTGCCCAACACGCACTAACATACAAGCACATATACATGCACGCGCACGCACACACACACACGCACACACACGCACACACACGCGCAAGCCCCCACAAGTTTATTGTTAAAATCACATTTACTTTGCTCTGTCACACGTTCAGCAAACAAGGAGGTGCGACCTTTGCAGACCCTCACTGACCAACCACAGGGACATGTACAGTTCAGGTCTGCATGCGTGTGTCCCAGTGATGTCCATCTTCTTTCCTCTCTAGAAGACATGTCTCATCTGCACCATCATTCACGCTGTCACATGGGAGAGCAGGGCAGATGAGGTTTTGTTTGTTCATTGTGCGAATCCTTATGTCTTATGACTTTCAGCAAAATGAGAAATCAAAGTTCAATGACAAGTTTTAGGGGCTTTTTCCTTTCTCTCCTGTTGACTGGAGGCAGGTGCACCTTGCCATGCCTCCCGGGTTTCAGGTTTCAGACTGTAATGGTACCTCAGCTGGGGCACAGTGTGACATTGGCCCCTCTCTCCGGAGTACAAATCAGTTGAAGCCAAGACCCCTGCCGCTTGAAAGGACCAAGGTTACCCACAGAGTTGGAACTTCACTCGGAGAATCCATGTTTGTTTTCGTACCGTCTGCTCTTAAAGGGCCCTTTGTGAGGCTGAGGGCCTGCAGGATCCCTGCCTGTGTCTCTCCAGCCTTTGGTGATGAGTCCTGACGACCCCACGTTCACCCTGTGGACATGATCACTGTGCATAGCTTAGCTCATGTGGCTTTATACTTGTCCAGCTTTGGACCTGAGCTATCCATGAGACTACAGACCCTAGTATGATGCCCTTCATACGTTTGTATGTAGTTGTCCCCACCCCATACCCCAGCACTTAGTAGGTTCTCATCCCTGGCATGTTTCAGGCAACACTTGTTGAGCTCAGCTGAATATCCTAGCACACAAAGGTGTTACTTCTTCCAAATGCTCATGCTCTTGTTCCTTCTTCATTTCAGGTGCTGAACCTCTTTTCCATGACCTGGATAGTGATGACACTTCTCTCAGTAACCTGGGTGACTGCTTCCTAGCAACTTCAGAAGCTGGACCCCTGCAGTCCAGAGTGGGAAACCCCATTGACCATCTGTACTCCATGCAGAATTCCTATTTCACCTCCTGAGTCTTCTCCTAGCATTTTGCTGCAGGGCTCCCATATGGAACAACCATATCGTGTGAGGGGTTGCTGACTTTAGGATGGGGAGGCCAGAGAAGAGGTGGGCTGGGGAGGGAGGCTTGTTGGGGATGCTGTTGTACGGTGTAGTTCAGCATTTCCAAAGACTGAATACATTATGGATTGCATAGTTTAATGTTTCTAATAAGAATCTTAGTGTTAGGTATGAAGATGTGTTTATCATTAAGGACAGGGACTTTGAATATAGACATTCTCAAGCAAACTAGATGCCTAGGGACTCCTAACAGCTTCCCACCATTGTGGGGAAGAGCTTGTCAAGAGGTGCCGTATGTCTGTTCATCTTCACACCGATAGATAGACAGATGTGTGTGAGCGTGTAACCTTTCATACTGTATCATCAAAGTTTATCCCTAACTATAACAGACACCACTGTACAGCAAAAGTAACTTTATTTTCAGTGTGAACTATATTTAAGGAAATGCTTGATGCACTTAAGTTATAAAGTGAGATGATTTACTTTTATAAACTTTATTTTTAGTTTGGAGAGACTCATCGGCAGGGCAGAGAAGGGGCTGCTCCACCTGGCCCCAAAGCTTTGAGTGCTTGAGTTCATTCTGTTTTCAGAGTATCATTAAGGTCTAGAAGACAACTCTATATGGCTGGCAGCATTCTGTAGTGGTCTCTTGCTCATTCTGGTGTTGAGCTGCTGGGCTTGAGCAACCCTGAACATGATTTTAGACATATTGGCATGTGGTTGTTGGGCAGCATCAGTTTCTGCCCCCGGGCTGAGCCTCGATGAGTGTGGATGGGGTTAATGCCACACCTACCTCCCCAGGGACATTGGGGCCCCTCCCCAGGACATGATCAGGGTTGAGACTAAAATATGACTTAAAATATAACTGGATCATGCACCTGATGAGAGAGGAAACCTGGGACCACAGAGCAGGAAGTTCCTGTACTCCAAGTCCTATCCCTTTGCACAGCCCATATGGCAGAGATACAGCTCTGAGGGATGGAGATTGAGAAGGGGGAAAGCAGTGTGGTGGATGGAATTCTAGAGCAAGTGTTGACTTGCACATCTGTTTTTTTTTTGTTGTTGTTGTTTTGTTTTGTTTCGATTTACTTTTCCAAAGGTCATTTACAAAATGACTGTATGCATCCAGAAAGCCTGAATTACTTGTGATCTCTGTATGTCTGTTTCTTGAGGCCCAAAGTCTAGAGGTTCTGTTTATAAACAGCCTCACGGAGCTTACAGAAGCAGAGATGACCAGGCCGGTAGCCAGGGCTCTTCCTTTCACCTTACTTTGCTGACCTTGACACAGAAGACCCAGAGACCATTGTACACAGGGACAGTTCCACACCCAGGTCTCCAATTACGGTGCTAGGATGGGATCTTCTATGTTAGCATCCTGGGGGGGGGCAGAGTGAGTTGGGGGTGGGGAGACAGAAGGGGCTGTGGCAGGCGTGGCCTTATGCCTGGGGAAATCATCAGAGCCTTGAACACACCCACATATCCACTTCACTCTCTGCAAGGCCAGAGGAAGCATGTCCCCTAGTGGTAGAGTCTGTGTTGTGTGATTTTTGTGCTCTTCCTTATAATTTATACAAACCATCAGGAACCCCGAACCAGTCTATTGGGTGAGAATGAGGCAGGTGCAGGTGCACTGTAGGTGTCTGTGTTGCTGATTGGTTGGAGAATGTAGCAGATATTATGTGAATGAAAACAGAGATCCTTAATTCTACTCTTTAATGACGTACTGAGATGAAATTAAAAACCTCTTACAAATGAGCTGTGGTTTATTCTGGGGAGGGTGGTGGGCGAGGATCCAAGGGGACATGGGAGTTTATTCTGCAAAGCCTTGGGGATGTGCTTGTGGGAGACTTTGAATACATGGGAAGAGTGACTACCATCAAGCCCAAAGGGAAGGGGCTCTGCAGCCTCTTGCCAAGATGGACAGGGTCCTCCGGTTTTACCAACCTCCCAAAAAAGGAGGCTCTAGAAATGCTCCATCTTCACGACACAGCTCCCCATGGCAGAGACGACAGCAGGAGCTGTGTGAGATTAGCGTGGAGGTAGGCTGATGGGGCAGCATTTGTCACGCGGGACCGGACGCCAACGCCTGCCGGGACTATGGGAGCACAGAGCGGCAGCAAATGAGGTTCCCTGATAGAGCCCCCCAGAATGCCCAGCAGTTTTCTATTTAGTTTTCACTAGCATGGATGAGAGTTGGGGTTGAAAGACATCTCTGTCTGGTGCAGTGAGCCCGCTTTGCTCATGGCTCCCAAGCTTTCTCTGGGGGCTGACCGTCTCTGTCCCTTGTCCTCCTCCCCTTCCAACCTGTTCAGATCTAAATTCCATCTGTTCGGTGCTGCGTGGCCCTTGAACAAGGTGCTTCAGTCTGCCGGGCTGATCCCCCCCAGAGTGGCGGAGATGATACTTGTCACCATCTTCAGAGCGAAGAGGACAAGTAAGGCATGCAGAGTACTTTGCCTGATGATAGGAACGTGACAAGGGCTGGGTTGACTGGTCTCAGACCTTGTTTGATGATAAATGGCTTATGGAAGTCTCATGCCATCTTTGAAGAAAATGGAGAAGACCCTAATTCACCAGAGCTGAAGAGGCTCTTCTTTGCCTCTCGCTGTATGCTTCTTTGTTAAATCTTAAAGGAGGTGTCTCTTAATCCGAAGCAGACATTAGGGAGTGGCTCATGTGTGTAAGGCATGAAGAAAAACATTCCAACTTTGAAAACATGCTAGCATCCCCCCCCCCAATACCACATAGAAGGCGTTATCAGATCCTAGGGGATTTCTCCTTCCATCTCCAGGCACCTGCATGCGGGTAGGTGGTGGGTGGTGAGACTGGGATCCAAGTGAAAAACCAGCAGCCTGCCTAGGAGAAATGAATTGACCTAATGCTGAGCGAAGTAGAATTAACATGTCAGCTCCAAACGCAAATACAAAATAACGTCCAACTGAACTGCATGTAAAATCAGTGTCTTTGTCTGTCTCTCTTTCTCTCTCTCCCCCTTCTGTCTCTCTCTCAATACAAAGTAAGACGAAAAAAAAAAACTAATAAGATTTGATGAAAAAAAAAACTAACATGATTTGACTTCAATAAAACAGTCTTACCAAGAGTCCAAACTGAATCAAAACCAAATGGACGCCTTGTTTCCCTGACTCTTGCTTACAATGGTACAACCTTATTCAAATGACAGGACGGGGAGAGTCGTCATTAGGGCTCAAGAGAAAGCCTCAAGGCTTTTATGTTTAAAACTCTCTTTGCACACATAGAGAGGTCTGTGCTGCATTGGAACACCCTGGACTTGACTCCGAGCTGGGCTCCCAACCTCCATCCCTTCATCAGTAAGCTATGGCTATTGACGCCTGTCTGTCTGTGAAAAACAAAAGCAACAAGTAACAGTGAGGTTTGTGGACTCTGTTATGCTGTACGTGTTGTGCTTCATCTCACATGGCACACGTGGGTCCATCCCTTGGGATGCATCCTGTCTGCATGAATGGCCGCTTTCTTCTGTGCATCGTGAAGGCTTTGCTTGTTGCTCCGCACTTTTCACTAAGCAGTGGCAGTCACAGTGAAGGACAGATATACCAGGTCAGGGTGAAAATGACCTCTGTCCTCTGCCAGCAGCTGTGGTCACTGAAGTCACTGTCCCTCCAGGGCAGGATTCTGAAGGGTTGTGAGGTGACCATGCCTAGTGTGTGGCGTTACCTGGTCTCTTGGTGCCACCCCAGTACTTAGGAAGAGAAGGGTGGAGCCTGCCCCTCATCCATAGTAGGAAGGACCTAGCTAGAAAATTAAACAGATGATCAATTTAGCTAAACTCTTTTTCCTTCATGTATTCCCTTTCATTTAATCAATAAGTATTTGTAAGGATTGAGAATGTGCTGTGATCTGGGATTGGTTAAAAAACAAAACAAAACAAAAATCAGATGAGAAGAAAGAAACAAAGCTGTTGCCTGATTAGAAATGGCCACTTATGCAGGAAATAGATGTTAGTTAAAGTCTAATCAATTGAGCTTCATGGTATAGAGAGCAGCAGAGATTTGCCTCTTGCTATGGGTAGAAAGCATCCCAGGGGTTTTCTGGTCAGGTCTAAAGAAATAGCTTGTATTATGTACAAAATGCCCTTGGAATCAGAGGAAAGGGGCCACTCTCAATCAACACGTGTTTATTAAGTCTGGACATAGACATTTGCTGTATTCGGGCTGATAACTTCTGATAACATCACTCTGATATCCCTTGGGGTTTTGACCTCCCTCAGCTGTGTGTAGTCCTGGATGACTGTAAGTCAAGGTGATTTGGCCTGCAAGGGACAGATGTCACGTAACCAGTGATCAGTCCACCATACTCTCTAGACATCAATGGAGCAGCCTTAAGCTGGACACCTAGTGCGAGCTGGTTCTTTTCTGGAGATGTCCCCAACAGGATGGTCAGTTAGTCACTGCTGCCCAAATATTCAAAGCTGCCCTGCCTTCACCTGCTTCTAACACTGGCCCACAAACATGAACTCTGGGGAAAATTTGCCTGCTATTCCCACAGTCCTTTTCTTGCTCGGGTTTATCAGAGTTGTTTATTTATTTTATTTCTGTTCAAAAAACCCTGACACAAGTCACACACCTATGTGTGCACGTGTGTGAAGGTGCATGTGTGTTTATGCATATGTGTGTGTGTGTGTGTGTGTATTATAGATTAGTACTAGGTTAGACAGACATTCTTTTCTTTATAGATAGATTGACCAAGTTTACAAAGCTAGTTGAGGTCAGAGCTGAGTTCTTGGTTTGGGGTAGTGTACTTACTCCCCCAACGCTGACATCCAAGGGACACAGAATTCTTAGTACCACAGGGGGACCTACATACAAAGTCAAGATGCCTTTCCTACATACAGGATGCTTACCTTCTACTTGAAAACACACATGCAAGTAATGCATAATGTGAACGTTTAGGATACAGAATGGCTATTGACACAAAAGAAGAGAAGAGGAGCCATTTTCAAATAGGGGAGTTTGGACTAAAACATGGAATAGAATTTGGATACAGAGAGGAAAAGAGGGAGGGCATCCAAAGCACGTGTCCTTACATGGGTAAGACCGTCTAGAGGGCTGCATGGCCCCCACATCTGTAATGTATGGGGTACGATGTTGGAGTGGTAGGCAGACTATGGGAAAGCTGAGGTACTGAGTCAGGCTAGGTAGAAATGCTGGGGTGACACACTGCTAGTCATTCCTAATACACACCAAAGATCCCTTCCTCAAGCTGCGCCCAAGTCCACTAGGCATCCCACACAATCTATGATCCTCTGAAGCAACACTACGTATCAGCGGCATAAGGTCGCCCGGAATAAAGCTCACATTTCTTAGGCTCCGTTGCGGCCTATGTTCTAACTAATGAGATAAAATGAAGTGTCCTTCTTCTTGTGCGGGATGCGGAGGTGATAGCCAGAGCTGGAGTGGCGTGATGAGACTGCGAAGCTAGCCTGACGGGAGACCATGAGTGGTGAAGTACGATCTGGAAGGAGCCTGGGTCCCCAGGAAGTCTGGAAGCTGTGGGACCACTGCCTCCTTAGCAATCCTGACACAGCTGAGAAATGAGCAGTTTTGAGTGTTTACCTTGCCGTTTCTTGGTGTTTCTTTGATTTATAGTCAAGTCTAATCCCCTGCATGTGTGCATGTGCATGTGTGGGGGGACATGCATGGGCGCACAAGCATGTGTGTGTGGAGATCAAATGACAATACAGGTGTCTTTCTCAATTGCTCTCCACGTCATTTTTAAAGGGTTTTAAATATATATGCATGAGTGCCTCCACGTATATATGTGTGCCATGTGCTATATGTGCCTTGTAGGCCAAAAAGAGTGTCAGATCCCTTAGAAATGGAGGGACAGACGTCTGTAAGCCACCGTGCGTGTGCGGGGAACCGAGCCCAGGTCCTCTGGAAGAGCATCAAGGGCTGATTCAGCCTCTCCAACTTAGGTTTTGAGACAGAGTCTCCCACTGAATCTGGAACTCACTTATTCCGCTAGGCTAAATGGCCGATCATTGAGCTTCAGCATTCTGTCTGTCTCTACCAGCTCAGCCCTGGGATTACTGGTGCACATGCCTGGCCTTTTATGTGGATGTTGGGGATCCAAAATGAGGTCCTCATGCATGTGTGGCAAGTACTTTTCATCCGAGCTACCACCCCATCTTATTCTGTTCCCCTCCTGCTGCTGATACACAGAATGAATGTTCCAAATACTATATTCCTAGAGAATAAGAGGCAGGTGAATCACAGCAGCTAAAGGAAGGAGTTGATAATTTTTGACTCTAGGATGTACAGATGACCCAAAGAGCAGAGTTTAAAGATGACTCTTGGCCCTTAATGAATGGGAGGGCCTGGTGCTTTGTTTCTTTGCTTATCTCATCTCAACAAACGTCTCTGAGCATCCATACATATACCTTGGTAGCAGCACCAACACCATCCATCATTCGCTGGTCCAGCTTCCTGGAGGAGAGCAAAGAAACAGTTCTGTGCAGTTTTCTGCAGGGCCTATAAGGGCCACTGGAAGTTCACAAACTAAGTTCACACACACACACACACACACACACACACACACACACACACACGTTTCTCTCATTTTCATGACTTCCCTGTTATTTACCCTTTATTCCAGGTCTGAATTATAATTCAGACAGATCTTCAGAGTAGTTGGGGACCTGAACAGAAGCAAAAGAGAATCATTATGCTCTTTTAAAGTCCCGTAACATGAAGAATGCTTTTCTATAATTTGAGAAAGGAAGGGAGATAGAGTAAGGAGGGAGGAGAGAGAGAGAGAGAGAGAGAGAGAGAGAGCGCCTCCAAACAATTTCTTCAGGGATTTAGATACCAAAAATGGGATTTGCTCCATTCTACCTTAGACCAGCCCTAGCCAAAGATCTGTATAAATGTAAAAGGAAATGAAGGTGCTGGGGAGAACAGGTGAAACTGAACTCCTCACAAATTATTCAGTATGCTCAAACTAGCTATTTATCAATTTTATCTTTTATTGTGCGTGTGCAGTGTATTTATGCTGTGGGGTGTGCATACGTGCTGTGGTGCATGTGTGGACAGCAGGACAACTTTGTGGAGTGGGTTACTCCTTCTGCCTCTCTCCTTCCATGTTCACATGGGTTCTGGAGATTGCACTCAGGTTATCAGGTTTACATCTGAAGCACTTTATCTGCCATCTCATCAGTCAACAATTTATTGAGAGAGAGAGAAAAAAAGAACATAAAGTTGGTGAGTAGGGAGGCAGGGATGATCTGGGAGGAATTGGGGGAGGGAAATATGATCAAAATATACTACATGAGGAAAAAAAATTTTTTTTTCAGTAAAAAAGGGAGAGAGTTGCCTGGCAACAAAGACCTGAAGGGAAAAGAATGATACGGAGAGTGATTGAGGATGACATTAACTTAACCTCTGGCCTCCACGTGTACCACACATATGTGCTTATACCTGCACACTCATGTGCACATGCACACACATATAAAACACCTTCAAAGGAAAGTGTGTTATTAAGTATTCATGAAACCAAATGAGATTATCTATCTGGATAAGCCAAATAAATATAAAACAAAGTAGAGTCACCAATTCAAAAGAGACCTAAGGAAAATAAAACCTGGTAGGTCATGACTCTTACACACCAGCCAACTGTTACACGGGCCCCAATTGTCAGATGTCCGCAACGGTGTAATGGACTAAAATTTCTACTTTTAATTCAGGCAGTGACCAAGGGATAAACCGACAGAGGCAGAAATGGCTCCATCCATTTCCTCTCTTGTTTCACCAAGATAGAATAACCAGGAAGGAGGAGCACAAGATTTGAATTCAGGTATCCTGGAGCAGTAATCCTGCTACTTAATCACACCATCCCACCCTGGCTGGTTGTAGAAGTTTATTTTTAGTTATGCATAAAATAATTGTTTTATGCTCTGTTCGGGTGAGGGGCTGCCTAGGTCTTGGCATTTTGTATTGTCTGCAGGTGTTGGATTTATGTGGGGGAGATGTTTGATCTGCACTCGAGGAGTTCTAAATCAATAAAAACACCTGAGCTCAGATGCCTGGGGTTCCCTTGTCCAGTATGGTGCTTACCAGGATGGTGGTTCCCTCTGATGAGGTCTAGCAGAGTTTGAACATATGAGAATGCCTCCTCAGTGAGCCACCACAACGGCATGTACATACAGCAAGTACACTGACCTCTCTGCTTCCTTAGCCACACAGGGCTATAAAGATGCTTCCTGCCAAATTGGAATAAGAAGCAGAAATACAAAATGGATAGCTTTCTGGAAGATAGTAGTAATGGTTATCACAGTTCTCCACGTAAAGCAATTTCTGGTGCAGGGCAATTGAAGTGAGAAGTGAGTTCTATGTCCAGGAGTCATTTGGTGGTTAGTAGTAGTAAAGGGAAGAGACAGGAAAGGGTTAAAAAGGATTAAAGACATTTTAAAACAGGAAACACAATGGTGCCTTAGGAACCACTAAACACCTCTTGGCATTTCCTGTTCTTTTCTTGCCCCAGAAGATTGCTTTTGGTAAGTACGAACACACTCACCCCTGGGAGCGGGCATTTGTACAGACATGGATGTCAGGCTTGTGCTGCCATTAGTCCATAGCCGCTGATGAGATCTGCTCTGGGAGTTGGGTAGGCTCTGAGAAGAGGGCTCTGTGGAGAAGGGCTTTTCAGGGAGAATGGAAGTTTGCTCTGGTTTAGAAGGTGAGGAGGGGAGAGAGAGGGGATGGATTGGCATTGACCTTCCTGTAAGCATGGAAACATTCCGTCAACAACCTCCGTTTGTCCTCAGCTGTTGCCAGATGGCCAGCCTGAGATTTGCTGGCAGCTGCTTTCAGGCGAGGTGTTCCAGGAGATGTTATCAGAAGAGGCTGACTTTGAGTGACCTTATTTCTATACCATGCTTTGCAAAGACAGACAGAGACCCGTGGCTTGGTGTCTGTGGAAGGGCTTCTAGCTAAATGAACAGGCAGGGTGTGGTAGAGAAATGGCTAGAACTAAGCCTCTGTTAATTGAATAGTTAGATGGTAAACTACTAGGTTATAGTCTTAGATGGTGATTCTAAACCTTCCTAATGCTGTAACCCCTTAATACAGTTCCTTGTGTGGGACCCCAACCATAAAATTATTTTCATTGCTACTTCATAACTATAATTTTGCTGTTATTATGAATCATAATGTAAATGTCTCATGTACAGAAGGTCTTAGGTGACCTTTGTAAAAGGATTATTTGACCCCCAAGGGAGTCACGACCCACAGGTTGAGAACCATTGGGCAACTTTGTTGTCCAGAAAGAATAAGATGGCATCCACCAGTGTCATTTATAATCTTCCAGTAATCATGTCTTTAAAGGGGCTAAATGTAATTGTTAATTTAATATTTTATTAAACCCTATATATTCCAGGATTAGTTTTCAACACTTCATTAGACACATTTGAAGTCCTCACTAGCCACATGTGGGTAGTGGCTAGTGTGACGGACATTTAGATAATCTGGACCAAAGCATTTTTTTCAGAGATGTTAGACCAGTAGCAAAAAGGAAACTTTAGTTTTAGCTTTAAACACGTCTCCAGGATGCTCAGATGTAGTAGGATATGCCAGCATTTACATGTCTGTGCTGCAAAAGCTAGCTAGAAACTGGATTCCTGAACTTTTCTCCCATCCCTTCTCTCTGTCCTGCACCCTTCTGCTCCAGTGCCTGCTGGGAGGAGAGACCTGAGGGAGTAAGTAAACAGCTTGACCAAATGGCTGCCTCATTTGTCAACGTGAATCATGACAGATAGTGGTTGAATGTTAATGAATTTGAAATTTAAGAAAAGTCAGAAACGTTTGTTAATGACATTACAGTGGTTAGCATGTTGTTTTCTAACATACATGTTATATTCCAAAGAGAAAATGATTTACTCAAAACAGCAGTGAGTTAGCATTATATGTATTTGTTTTGTACTCTTGCACATCCCTGTAATGTCTGATAGGAAGGTTTTCTGACCCACTTCCATGCTCAGTCTGTCTCAATCTGTTAATTTCATTCTTGACGTTTTCACTAAATCCAGGGAAGACCAGCTTACGTCTTTCGAAGGACCGTTTGGGTGTTCTTCTTTCATGTCACATCCAATTTTGGCTTTAAAAAATATAGTTTTTTTTTTTTTGGTTCTGAAACCCATATTCTATGTTTATTTAAATGCATAGGTTCCTGTCACTTATATCTTGGTTTCTCATACCACCTTAAGAACTACGTCCTGGGAGAAAGCCCTGAATTAGCAGGGTAGGTACAGGGCACGTAGGTGCAGAACAGTGGTACGGCACACATGAGGCACCGCTCTGATTTACGTTGGAGCTAAGCCCTAATTGAACTACCAGAAGGTGAAAATATCAAAAGATATATTGTAATATGGCATGAACTTCCTTAAATGGTCTGAGGACACTGATGAAAGTCACCTAACACAAAACTAATTTCATAATAAAGCATCGAGTAGCATTATGTACTGAACACAAACACTGGAACTGCTCTATGAACACTCACCATTAACATATAGCTAATGTACATTAAAGTGTGGTTTCTCCTGAATGGAAATCCCTTTTTCACTGTTGTAAACAGATCCTAACTGGAACTGTTTTAGTGGCGTCTGTGTATAAGATGAGGTTTGTTAACTAGACACAGGATCCAAATGAAAGAGGCACCAAGTGTCAAAGATTTAAATAAGAGCACTACTAATGCAGTGTTGGATGATAACTCAAAGTAAAAAATAAAACTCTATAAATCTGTATTAATCTAAATCAGTGACCAAATAAATAAATGAAAGAGACAAATTCCCTGCTTGAAGAAATCCAATTAGTATGCATTAGTCCCAAGTAGGTGGGGCTTGATTCCCACTTCTTAAGTATGAATAAGCTACAGACATGACTTCCTGGCAAAGAAACAAAGTGTGAAAATGGGCATTAAAGTAACTCAGTAGAAGCACATGACAAATAACAAATTCCACAGGCAACTGAGGTCGGCATCTATGTCAGGGATTGGAACCTTCCACATGACCTCATGAGAATGGCATTGTAAAACAATATTCATCTGGAGAAGAATATTAGATGACTTCCATCTAAGGAGCATCCTTCACAATATCGTGGCCATGTGCTGGATATGTGGCCTCATCAGTAGAGAGCTTGCCTAGCGTATGAAGCCTTGGGCTCACCGGAACGCACCGTAGAAGCCAAGCGCGGTTGTATCTGCCTGTAATCTCTGCACCTGGGAGATAGTAGATGGAGGCAGGAGACTCAGAAGTTCAAGTTTATCTTTGGCTACACAGGAAATCTGAGGCCAGCCTTGGTTACATGAGACTCAGCCAAAGAAAACAAAACAAAATAAAACAAAAAAGCCACCAGACCAATATTCCTCAAAACTGAAAATATTGCTAGAGTAAGAAAATCATTAAAATCTGGGAAATCGTCAAACTGAAAGGATCCTGAGCACAAGGACATGTGACAACTTCACGTGATGTGGGGCAGCGTTCTCGATCCTCCTAGAAGGGAAATGAGGTGAAAACCTAGGAATCCTGGGTAACCTGTGACCTTCTCCTAAGAACATATCAATGCTGGGATATTTGCTTTAACGAATGCTCCATATTAATACGCCAATACTGTGGGAAATAAGATGCAGGTTATGTGGGACTCCCCTTACTAACCTCTTAATGTTCTTTAAACCTAAAACTGTTGAGACCGGAGCTTGGCGAAGAGCTCATCCTCTGGAGTGGCTTCTCTTTCCTTTGAGACAGCCTCTCTCATTGGCCTGGAGCTTGCCCATCAGGCAAGACCATGTGGGCAGTAAACCCCGGGGATCTGGCTGTTCTCACCTCGCGAGTACTGGGACGACAGGTGCAGGCCACAACATGCCACTCCACACCCAGGGCTTTTATGTAGGCTCTGGAATTGAATTCAGATTCTGATGCCCACAAAGCAAACGTTTTACCAACTGAGCTGTCTCTCCAGGCCTTGTATTTGACTTGATAACATCATTCATTGGTCTTTTGAAAAATCTAATACTTGAGTTTGGCAGATTATACCAAAGTTGCCACGTTTCACTCTGTTTTTAAAAACTGCTTGCGTTACCACTATCACCCATGTTATCAGAAAAGTCTGAGTAAAGGAAAACTGTCAAATCCACAAGAAAGGGACATATAGATTGGTGCAAAGAGCAAAGTGGGTCCTTGCATCATGAATAGGTCCAGTGGTTCTCAACCTTCCTAATGCCAAGACCCTTTAATACGGTTCCTCGTGTTGTTGTGACCCCCATAAAGTTATTTTCGTTGATACACCATACCTGTAATTTTTGCTACTGTTATATATCATAATGCAAATATCTGATATACAAATGGGCTTAGGTGGCCCCTGTGAAAGAGTCACTGGACCCTCAAAAGGGCTGCTATCCACAGGCTGAGAACTGCTGTACTAGTCAGATGCCTGCTCCATCATCCCAAGGATAATTTTCGGTTTGTAAGTGAGCTTCACTCCATAGGCTCACATGTTTGAACACTTAGTCCCCAGCTGGTGGCGCTGGTTTAGAAGGCTGTGGGATCTTCAGGAGGTGAGAGCTTTACTGGGGGAAGTGGCTCACAAGAGACAACACTTGGGGTTTTATAGTGCAGCCTCACAGTCTTTTCTCTGTTCTTTCACTATGGAGGCAACGTGAACAGGTCCCTCATGGTCTTTCCCATCCTGCCTTTCCAAGCCATGATGGTCCTTAAACTGTGAGCCAAAATAAACCCTTCTTCCCTCAGATTGAGAAAAGTGACCAATACGGATGGTGAGCTTCTGGGCATCCACAAGGACCTGGTACAGTAGCAGGGGGCTCTGCCAACTTTCCAGACCTTTCCCTGGCCCTTTCTTTGAAGCTCTATCCCATGTCCATAAAAACATTGCTGCTTCTGTCCATCTCAAGGGTGGTCTGAATGAGAATGGCCCCCATAGGCTCATATGTTTGAATACTCGGTCCTTATTGGTGGAACCATTTGGGAAGGATTAGGAGGTGTGGCCTTGTTGGAGGATATGTGTCACAGAATGGGCTTTGAGGCTTCAAAAGCCTTCTACCCTCCCCAGTGCTCTCTCTTTACCTCCTACTTGCAATGACTTCCCAGGCATCCCTGTCACCATGCTCCTCCTTCACAATTATGGACTCTGATCCTCTGAAACTAAAACAAACTCACCAACTAAATGCTTTTTTAAAAAATGTAGTGTTTTGTCACCGCAGTAGAGATGTAACTAAGACATGCACCTTGAAGCCAAGGGTACTTCCCATGAGAGAACTTGGTGATAGCAATACCAGCTTTGCACAGCCAGGCTTGAGCTGGTGAGATGGCTCAGTGGGCACAGGCTCTTGCCACAGAAGCCTGACAACCCAAGCTTTGTGAGGGAGAAAATTGACTCTCCGAAGTTGTCCTCCGACTTCCTCATATGCACCTACTGTGATTATGGCTCTCTGTCTCTCTCTCTCATAATAAAACCCAAATTAAAAAAATACATAGACCTTATATTTTTCCATTTCCCCACTTCTCTTTTTGGTATGAATGAGTTACAGAGCCGGGCCTCTATTGCGTGCAACCTGCTCAGCACCCTTCCTCTCACACCTGATCTCTGCACAGACTGTTTGATCCATGCTCACGTGTTCTTTTGACCCTGCACGATTCACAGGTTCTTCTGGCTTTAGAATAGACCTTTTCCTGCAGGCATCCAGGCCTCTGCCTGTGTCTAGACCTCTGTCCTTCTGGGATGCTTTCCGAGCTCCCAGAGTACATCATAGGCTACAGGGGAGTGGGGTTACATCTTTCCTGTTCATCTTTGCATGCCCAATTCTCTGCTAGTCCTAAGCATGCCCACCATTTGCCTGTATTAGATTCTGACTCTGCTTAAGAGCTTGATGGACTGGCATTCTGAGGTGCAACGTGAGAAGGACAGTATCTCAGAAAGCACCAGGCAGCACACTTACACAAGAAAACACAGCGCTTCCTAGGAAATCCTGCCACCGTTATCCCCCGTCTCTGCCTCTCTTCGTCCCTTCACTGTGGTCAGTGTTGACTCTGTTCTTCCAGTGACCCGCTTCTGTGTCCTCAGAGACCTTTGGTTACAACTGTTGTCATCACTGTTGTGACTCTGAGTCCTGTCCATCCTAGGAGCTTCTTAGCAATGCCCTAACCCTTGTCCTTTGAATAGAAGCTGATGTGGAGAAGCTGATGTGGGTGGATGGGCAGCGCAGCATCAGTAGCTGTTTTTGCCCAGGGACCAGTGTTAGCCAGATCCCCTGGGAACAGGTGAGTATTTCTTGTGTGAGTATCACAGGAAGGCTGCCCTGGCTCTTCTGCAAAATAGAGAAAAACACTTGAGCTATGATGTGGTTCTTCTGTCCCCGTGTCCTAAAGCCCACCTGCCTGGGACTGCAGCTGGGCTCCAGATAGATGACATTCCTAAATCTCCAGTCATTTAAACTGAGGATGGAGATGGAGGGGGAGATGTAATTCACTGAGTGACACAGACGAGGCCTTTCTCCAGAGGTGAAATGAGTTTGGATTCCAGGTGACCCTCTAACCCCCAGAGCCCTCTCAATTTCTCAATCCTAGCTGGCCCTGACCTGACTGTGCCCCTGAGGTAAGTTGGTAATCTTCACCCCTTCATAGTCTTCATTCACACTCATTCAGCAACCTGGGACCTGAGCTGCTCCCGTAAGGCCGCTGAAGCTTATTGTCAACACCTTTTCTGCATCCTTATCTCTGACTGCCCAAGAAAGACTTTGCCATTCAAGGGGGTTTGAGCTGTGGCTGCAGAAGGAGGGGTTTACAGACCCTGGGTCCTCTAGAGACCAGTGATCCTGAAACTTGTTTACAGGGAGGTCTCAGACCTCAGGTCTGAACATTAGAGAAACAATGAGAATTTACATAAAGCCTGAGAGGTAGGCAGCCCCAGCTCAGCATGGCTGTCCTTGATCTCCATCATATCACAGTCTGCTCCTTGTTTAAAATGGAAGAAAGATTCTCAGCACGGTTACTTGCCAGAAGTTTTAAATCTCTGAGCCTTGATCCAGTCTCAGAACTACCTGCCCCATTACAGAGTAGGGTGGAAGGGCTCTAAATATGCGAAGCCTGAGTTCCCCGTGCTTTCTGTCCACACTCCTTCCCACTGCTGCTCAGTCCTTCCCTTCTCTCCCCTTCCTTCATTCCTTTAGTCTTTCCTGTCTTTGTTGAATAAATAAAAAAGGCCTCAACTTTGGTTTGATTTATTTATTTTACTTTAAATAATACAAAAATAATTCACTTTCAGGAGAGACCCTATTTCCAATTTTGAACTTTTCTCTAGCATTAGTACTTTATCTCATCTGTGCTGAGCAGGGGTGTAAAACATCTCTGCCTCAGCTGCCCACCCTACAGTACTCTCTGATGCTAAGCTATGAAGCTCAATAGTTTAGGTAGAGTCAATGAGTTTTTGACCTACAATCGGATGGATTTATCAGGGCATGACCTCATTCTAAGCTGAAGAACATCTGTATATAGCAAGAGCCACAGAGGGTGGCGAGGACCTAGGGGCGGAAAAGAGGTTTCCAGTCATGGAGTTTGCCACACAGAAGTCCCCATGTCTGGAGAGCACTGTTATAGAGTTTCTTTGGGGGATCTTAATGTCTTCAAATCTGCAAATTGGTTCACAAGATTGTCTCCATTTGCACACGTCCCCCACCCTGACCCAAGCTAGTCAAAACCAATGGGTAACAATTAAACAGAGCCCTGTTGTAACATTTGCAGTTGACCTGAAGACCGTTCTGCACAGGCAGTGAGGCACTACACTGCTAGCCTGTGCCTGTGCTTTCTCCTAAGGCTCTCACTACCCCTGACTTCCCACAAACTCATTCCCAGTCAGCCATAGCTGTACTTTATTCATTTCTACGGTTGAAAAGCATTACACCGTGAAACTCACACACAGTATCTTTGCCCACTCTACTGATGGACATTTGATTGGTTTCTAATTTGGAGCTATTTAGAGGCAACACTGCCATGAATACCCACATGCGTTTCCTTGTGTACGTGCACCAGGGTGGTTTGCAGACCGTGGTGGAGGCTCACTTCTGGATCAGCATCTTGAAACCAGCATTGCGATGTTTTCTCTTACACATTGGAATCTCTAACTCACATGAGAATATTTTTCACCGCTTCTTAGTTTGTCTTTTGATCTACTGCCCTTGCTGAAGCACTCCAGTTCTAGTGCTTCTGTGTTCTCAGAGTATCTCAGCTTGCAGGGCTGTCTGTGCCCCAGTCCTTCCTGCGTGCGCTTCCTGTGGGGCGTGGCAGGTGGCAGACGCTTCTGTGTTAGCGGAATCATTTCAAATGGGAAGTCCTTTCTGTCCATAAGCACTTCATTCTTGCACACCACACGTTTGGAATGGAGGGCTTCTTTGGTGTTGACTTGCATTTGCTTTTGTCATTCACTGACGGTTTTGAGCCCTGGGTCTAACGAGTGTGAAGTCTCCTGGAGGTAGGAGAACCTACTTTTGATATGTTGATGTTTCATAGAGATGATTCCCAGCGCCCCCATTCAAATCTAGAATTTGATGCGAGTGATTTTATTTTGTGCTGAGCGTGTGTCGATCTGGGTCCTGACTCTGGTCACAGGTCTTCTACTGATTACCAAATCCATAACTGCTTTGTCAGTTCCAAAAAAGGCTGAGACAGCCAATGCTGAAGTTCGCAAATCTGGCTTCATCTTCACTCACTGTTCTGGGTTGACTCATCCTCTTCTCAAAGTAAGTTGATTGGGATTAGTGTCATTCAGCCGTAAGGTGATCAATGGTGGACCTCTTCCCTCAGTTCCATGTGGCCTGTGTCATTAGGCAATCACTTTAGAGTGATGTGGACGGGGAACTGAGAATGCACGCATAGCAATCAATCCACATCTGCATTCTCTTCAAGACAGAGAGTTGTATTTAAAAAGCCGAAAGGGTGGTTGGGAGTATTAGTAAATGAACTTGCCGTTTAGTACTTTCTTGACCAGAGTTACTGTTCCTAACACAGCCTCGACGACTCAGTCAATAGGAAACAAGGCTAAATCCAAGCTATTCCCGTGACTTCGGCAGCAGAGGGACCGCGCTGTGTCTCTGTGTCGCTGTGACACCATGCTGTGTCACTGTGCGATGGCAAGCACGCCGACAACGATGTAGATTTTTCTCCCTCGATTTCAGCCGTTCATCACGTGTCACGTCCAGGCAACTGCTCGTTGGTGCTTTACCGTTCTCCAAGTTCAACCTTTTGCTGAACTTGGCAGGACATCAGTGAGGCAGTGTGTGTGCAGGTTACCCAGACAGGCTTTGGAGTCAACCCACCTGGCTCTCAGTCCTGGCTCCGTAATGTTACTGGGCTGTGGCCCACCTGAGTCTGAATCCTGACTCTCTACGATGTTACTGGGCTGTGCAGTTTTCATGAGGTTTGCTTTACGCTTTTAGGCCTTGGATGTTTTTCCATGTAAAATGGGTAGACACAATAGAACAAGATAATTACATCATTCCTCCTTCCAGTTCCTCCCACGTACTCTACCACCCCTTCACCTCTCAAAATCGTATTATTTTCTTTAATCGTTATTTTTACATATTTTTATAAATGCATAAATATATAAATACAACCTACTTATGCTCAGCATTGCTATATATATATATATATATATATATATATGATTTCAGGGCTGAGCACTTGGTATTAGATAATCGGTTAGAGGGAAATTAGATGCTAAGTTTTAAACATGCATACTTTTGAAGCAGTAAGGAGAATGGGTTATCCACAGCAATCCAAGATAAACAGGCAGTCCTCAGGCCAGGTCAGAGACTTCCTATCATTGTCACCAATGGGGTAACTACTCTGACCTTTCCCATGGCTTTGTTGCCTCAGATTTATGCACGTAATTTTCAATACACCCAAGCAAACTTCTGATGCCACTAAACCATTAAGCAAATCCTAATCTAGTCCATAAAGATTTGAAAGTTGACTTCTCCCAAGTGATGGTTAAGTGTGTTCCGTGTTACCCAAACATCATCCAACATGTCTGGGCCAGGAGGACTGGAAATTAGGGGGCTCTGGAATCACCTGCACATTGAGATCCTTATTTGGGAAGTTTTGGAAGATTCTCTTCTTCTGGTCATCTCTATTTCTGGTGGGGAGGCTGCTCGTTAAGGTCTTGGTTCTTCTTCGTATCCACAAGACTATTATGTCCATTTATGGGAAGTGCCTCACGGTGCCCCCCCAAAGTAGAAATGAGTCTCAGATTTGACAGGGGAGTAGGGTGACAGGGAGCAAGAGCGAGGCACCGACAGAATGAAGTGTGTATGTGTGAGCTGGCTGCCAGCAGGCCGGCTTCCTTTTCCTCCTCTTTCTCTTTTGTGTGTTTGTGCATGCACACCCATGCATAAGCTCATGGATTAGAGTGTGTGTGTGTGTGTGTGTGTGTGTGTGTGTGTGTGCGCACACGGAATGTGTGCTCAGGTGCATGTGCACACACCTTTGTGGAGACAAGAGAAGAACACTGGATTATCTTCCTCTATGCCCCTCACCTCTTCCCTCATGATGAGGTCCTTCAGTGAACAAGGAGCTTGCTATTTAAACTAGGGGTTACAAGCACAGGTAGCCATGTGTAGCCTCCACATGGGTGCTGGGGATTCAAACTTAGGTCCTCAGGCTTGGCAGCAAGTGCTTTTTTTTTACTGAACCATCCTCTCAGTCCTCTTATCTTCTGGAAATGGTTTCATTTTGTAGCCCAGGCTGACCTCAGACTCTTAATTCTTTTGCTTCAATCTCCCAAGTACTGGGATTGCAATGGTGCATGATTCCTAGATCTGAGACACCCTGTGAGATGCATGCCAAGACCATTCATGGGGGAAGCAAAGGGAAAGGCATTTACCCACAAGCTCCCGTCTGTCACTAGTCAGAAGCTGGCCCTATGGGACATCGAACCCTTTGCTCTCTAGGTTGTGTAGGTAGTGAGTGTCCACAGAGCAGGCAACGGTGGTAGGTGAGTGGTGATAATCTGTGTTAAAATCTGTTGCCCATTTTTCTGGGAAGCTCACTGCAGCAGATAGGCCAAGAGGGTTTTAAGAGAAATCAAAGGGGTGTCCAACAGACAGTGTTGAGAAAGCACACCAGTGAATGCTTTTCTTATTCCAAGCACATAACAGACATGGATAAAAGGCTGAAATACATGTCCTTTAACTTCAGCTGTTTAGACCCTGCAGGGTAAGGCTGGCTCTGGGAAAGCAAGAGCTGATAACTTGGTATTTGTTCTTCACTAGTGGCTGTAGAACTGAGGCTAAACCAAACTCCTTAAGACAGGTCTTGCCTCTATTGTCCATTCAGTGCATCTGCTACATGAAAAGGCTACACTCCGTCCAGCACCAGCTGATATGAACTTGGTTTCCCGCTGAGCTCGCATTAGCACTCTGCTCTTTTGATGGAACCCAACCGCATCTTCCCATTCCAGTGTACTGCGCTCTGGGCTGCTGGGTCTCACATGATGGACAGTTGTGAGCGTCCCAGCCTCCTGCCCCATCTGGTATGTTGCTGGGATTCATCCAAACTCCTCCCACACAGAGCACACTCTGCTCTCCTGCCACAGTGCAGTGCCAGTATCTCATGATGGAGAATGATGCTCCCAGCATGACCCTCTTGCTCAGGTGCTCACATGCATGACATTCTTCCCCAGCCCTGCCCCACGACACAAACGGGCTGTTGTGGTTTGAAATTCCCTTCCATGTGTGCTCTTGTAACTCATGAACCAGCTGCAGGCTTTTACTTTCACGACACTGCTCTGCACCAGGCCATCACACACCCGTCCTTCCTTTCCTCAAATTTCCAGCAACATTTGTTCTTTATGGTTTTCACTTATTCTATATCTAAGGGGTGTGAGTGTGTGTGTGCGTGTCTGTGTGTGTGTGACATGTGCATTTTAGTGCATATGTGAGTGTGTTTATGAGAGAGCGCATGCGTGAGCGCATGTGCACGTATGTGAATGTACGGATGCAGAGGTTGGTGCTAGATGTCTTCCCCTATTGCTCTCTATTCTATTTTTGAGACAGTTTCTCGGTGAACCTGGAGCTCACCACTTGGCTAGGCATGTTAGCCTGTGAGCTGGCCCGTTTCTGTTCCCTTCTGCCGTAGGGTTAGAGACAGACATCACCATGCCTGGCTTGTATGAATCCAAACTCTTCACGCCTCATGCAGGCACAGTACCTTCTGAGTTATCTCCCCAACTCCCAGACAGTTATTCTCCCCTCTCTGAAGAACATTTAATCCCAATGATACTTCGACCAACTTACTTTCCTGTCTAAAACATAGAAGCCCGATCTGTTCAGCATCTGCTAGTTTCCAGGAGATAATTGCTCCCACCATGGCAAACTTCAAGCTGCCAGCCAGACTTCAAAATGTCTGGATGTATAGCAACAGATTCTTTGCCTGGGACACAACTGATTCATACCTCTATACTTTTAACTAGTGAGTCGCGCTGTTCTCAGCAAGTTGCGCTGTGGATGTTTGGCTACTGTTCGAGTTCCTTTCTGTAGACAAGTGCATGTTTTGAGTCCAAGCTCAGAACGGACGTCATGGCTCCCAACGCTAACTGTCTGGCCTGCCCATGCTTGTGTTCTAATCTATAAACAGAGTTTATTAGTTTTTAACGGCCGTTTACTTGGTTTGAATGTAGCATGTTGCCTACAAACTCCATGTTGAAATCCTATGGCCACTGTGGAAGTAGTGCGAAGTGAAGCCTTCGAGAGATCATTGGACTCTCAGAAGGGGTTAATGCTTTTCCCAGCGGCCTGTGTTGCTATCTTGAGACTGAGTTTGTCTAGAGCGAGGGTCTTGTTTTGTTTCTTCCGCATTCCTGCCTGTGCGGCTCCACTTCCCATCATGCTGTAATATGGAGGCCCTTGGCAGAAGTGCCAGATGTGACTGTCTATCTTTGGACTTTAAGACTCTATTATTTTATTTATTTATTTTTATTTTTGAGACAGGGTTTCTCTGAGTAGCCCTGGCTATCGTGGAACTCACTCTGTAGACCAGGCTGCCCTCAAACTCAGAGATCTACTGCCTCTGTCTCCTGAGTGCTGGGATTGAAGGCGTGTGCCACCACTGCCTGGCAACTTTCAGACTCTAGAACCGTGAGCTAAATGAATTTATTTCCTTCATAGATTTTCCAACTATGGACATTCTGTTATAGCAATATGCAAACAACTAAGACACCATTTATTGACTCACAATTGCAGGTCAGAGGCCTGAACACAATATAAATAGAGTCCCTTTTCAGGTCTCATGAGGCTAAAACTAATGTGTCAGCATGTCTGTGTGCCCTTCAGGAAGCTTAACTAAGACAGACTGCTCCCGAACTCATTCGTGACAGTGGCAGAGTCCAGCTCCTTGAGGCTGTGCAGCCAGAGTCTGTGCCTTCTTGCTGGATGCCCAAGAGTTGCTCTCAGCTCCTAGAAGCTGCTTGATATGCCCTACTGTGGATCCCTGCTGTTATGGTAAGTCTCCCTCCCAGGAAGAGTCCATCCCCAGTGAAGTGTCATCTACCAGGTCAGCTTCATCCACGACAATTCCCCCTCTCTTTGTTTTGTCTGCATGCACGTGTGTGTTCATGTATGCTCATTGGTGTGTTTGTGTATGAGGAGGCCAGCTGTCAGGCGTGGATGTCTTCCTCTATTATGTTCCCACCTTATTTTCTGACACAAAGTTTCTCCTTGATCCTGGAGCATGGTCTTCTGGCTAAGCTGACCGATCAGTGTGTGATGCATGTGCTTGTATTGCCCATGTGTGTGAAGGTGCATACAGAGGCCAGAGGAGAATCAGATATCCTGTCCTATCACTCTCCACAATTTTTTGAGTCCGGATCTGTCACTGAACCTGGAACTTTGGCTAGACTGGCTTGCCAGCAAGCCTTAGTGGTCCTCCTACCCATGAGTCCCCCACACCGCTCTGATTTCAAACAAATGTGTGGCTATGGCCACTTTTTTATGTGGGTGCTGATGTTTCAAACTCAGTTCTTCATGTCTGTGCAGTTAGCACTTTTACCCACTGAGACATTTCTGTAGCCCTCCTCACTTTCTTAAGATTAGGGACCTCAATTACATCTGCAAAATCATCTTTGCCATCTGCTATGACATATTCACAGAAGTGACGTCTTATCAAACCCAAAGATTTCACCCGCTTCCTACAAAAGGGCATCATGTACAGGTCAGAGTCATGTGTGTTTAACTTAGACTTCTGCCTCCAACAGAACGGCTGATAATAGGGTCTCTCTCAAAGGGTTGTGCATCCTATATGAAACGCATTCATGATTGCTTTCGGTGCATAATAAATGTTCAGTAAATGTTAGTCCAAGCATTACAGAGAAGGGTTCTTGGATTATTTAACTTGGCTCTGGAGCCAGGTACCACTGGGAACTCAAGAGATATTTGTTAGAGGAATGAATAAATCTTGCACACAAATTTATAATGTGTCCCTTGAATAGAAGCAACTGTGGAGGTTACCTAGTCTAATGTCTGCGTTTTAAATGTAATGAAATCAAGGTGCAGTTAGGGAGAAGCAGCACATGGTCATCAGTCAAGGGCAGTGCAAGAACTGGATGACAAACCTCCCCGTTCACAGTCTGCTGTCTTTCACACATCCTCTGCATTGCACCCACTGACCTGTAATTATTTTGTTGCTCATTTTGTTGTTCAAGTCTCTTAGTTGCTCAGGAAAGGGAGTGCATAGGACCGAGTAAACAAAGGGTGGACACACTAAACTATACCAGTGCGTTCTTGCCTGTGAATCCCCAGTTCCTGAAATGTCACCTGATATGATGAAGTTTCTCTCAAGTAGTACTTTTTGAATGGGAAAAAAAAATAAACTGGGCTTGGCAAAAACTGTTGAGAGAAGTAAAGTCGAAGTCTTCCCTTCAATACCTCTCTGAGCCTTGAAGAGAGATGCAAGAGATGCTCCTCAGAGATGTGGGGTACCAAAGCTTCCTCCAAGAATGAGCAACAGTGGGTCTCTGGGTACCACTCTGCAGCCTAAAGAAGCCTTTCTCCAAGGGGGGAATGGAGGCCCATAGAGGACAAGCAACCTACTCAGGTACAATGCTGGAATGCTTTGGGCTGGAACCTCAAATCTGTTGACATTCAGACCATTGTTCTTTCAACTATCCTCTTCTTGAGGCATTATTAAATTAATCTCTGTCAGATAATGGCTAATGTTTTAAGTGTTTGCTTTGGTCCAAAAATCTTTTATCAGGTGGAAACATGAAACTCTCCAGAGAAGCTTCCAACTGTGAGGAAGCACGCAAGATACCTCGGGGGACGTATAGATCAAATCTCAGCGTTAACAAAATAATGCTATTAGCCATCCACATTCCATCCCTGTAACGGAATCTAATTATGATTATACTCCCCTGAAGTTGCATATTCAGGAATTTAAAGAGAACGTACCGGGCATCTGGCCTCGAAGATGAATTGGAAAATAAGAAAGTGCAATGGATCCAGGAAGGAAGCATGGCTCTGGTTCTGTCCCTCCCCCGACTTTGTCTTTGCTCATGGGTCCTTTGTCAGGTGGCAAGAACTCTTTGGAGGGGAGGGTGGAAGGCAGCTTGTAAGGGAGTTGGAACTGGAAGGATCTACCTCAGATCTCTCTCTTCCACTCTCCCAGGGGAATTCAGGACAGTCCTTGGTTCTTAATGGCTGATGGGACAAGGCTGCCTTCCTGTCATGGATGGTCAGTGGAGCTGATAACTGCTTTGTTGCTGGTTGTTTTTTTTTTTTTAAACCCTGTGTTGCAATAGTCAGGTTAGGTTTCTTAAGATACCCCAAGACAACAGAACTCAGACTTCAGAGCACATCAGAATCAGCTGGAGAGTCCAAGAGACCCACATTCGGGAATCCTGGGCCAGGGGCTGAGAATCTTTACTTCTGTCCATAAAACTGAAGACTCTGATGCATCTGAATGAACACCAAGCTGTTGGAGGAGCCTGCTCTGAAGCTGCATATTTCCATTTAACTCTGGCAGTGGTTCAGCAGAAGCATCTTTTGCTTTAAGATCAGGCCAAGTTGCAGACACTCTATTGTAACTTTTCACTGAGTACACCATTGTTGGTGTCAGATTTAAACCAGGGGAAAAAGGAAAGATTGGCCCATGACAGCACTGAACACTGTGGCTTGCAGAGCTGAGCAGAGCTTGTAACACTCACTGTGTTTTCTTGTCAGCCCTGGAGGGAGCTCAAGGAGAAAAGAAACAGGAAAGGCTTGGTGAGTCCCAAGCACATTAATGGAACAATATTTAACTTTTACAGCTCCCTACTGGATTGGTATGATTTATTTACCACTTTCTACAGGAAGAGAAGACCAGAGACTCATTGGAGATCACACAGCTACTGAGCAACAGGAAAAAGATTTAAAGGCAGGGCTTCACAGCCTTGTTCCTGTTCATCATATACCAAAGAGCTTTACATTAAACCTATATATAGGCACTCCAGCAGGCTTGGAGTTGATAGGATAGAAAGAGAAAAAGAAGAAGTCAAATGCAAAAGAGAAATAGTGGAGAGACAAGTAGAAAATATAGAGAAAGAAAAAAAGAAGTTTCTGCCTGGGGCTGGAGAGATAGCTGAGTTAAGAGCACTTGATGCTCTTCCAGAGGACCCTAATTCCATTCTAAGAACCCACATTGGGTGGCTCACAACTGCCCATAACAGCAGCTCCAAGGGATCCAATACCCTCCTCTGGCCTCCATAGGGGCCCACACACTTGGCACACACAAACATGGGCACACATACGCTTAAAAAAATAAAATCTTAGAAAGAGGATAGCAGGACTGCTAACATTTACCATCCACACATACCAACACACCCTAGGAGAGGTGATGATCCTTAGCAAGACTGAGGATGTGGAGACATTACTTTGGGAACCTGAAACCTCCCACAGGGTTCTCCTGTTCCCCTGCCTCAGGTACACACCCTGAGATTAGGGTACTACCTCACCAACTGATAGACGGTGAGTGATCATCCCAGCCCAGGCTGTGGAGTGGTTCTTATTCTCAAAGGGACAAGGATATTGAGCCAAGACAGGCCTTTGCTGGAACTTTGTACCACAGTGAACAATTAGGAATGGGTAAAGGGGCCTCCCCCATGGGAAGAAAACAGTGCTGAGATGTAAGGGGCTTCCTGCCCTGCAGAGCCTTCTGGGACATCATCCAACAGGTTAGACAGTCTTCCAGGGCCAGGCTGATCTGCTAGCTACATCCTGTACTTTAGAGACATTGTTGCGGGGTTAAAGTGGGCTGACCTCAGGCCATTGTCTTCTGATTAATGACCCATTTCTTCCCCACAACCTTATCCCTGTGCTCCCACAGCGGACAGAGTTCTTCCTGTTTAGAGTAGCAGCAGGGCTGGCCACAGAGCGAACACTACACCTCTTACAGACACCTGCAGAGTTCTATGTGGCTGGTCACCCAGCAGGCAGGAGACCTGATCTGAGCAAGTTTCCTTCACTCAGTGCTACAACTTCTGCAAGCCCTTTGAGGTCTGGGGTCAGTGCCCTCCATGCCCTTTGAAGAACGCCCTGGGGGAGTAAGCAGCTCACGCCTGCTCATGAGATAGGAGAAAGTAGAGTTGCTCTTGATCCAGACCACAGCCCAGAGACCAGTCCCACTGGAGTGAATGTGTAGGCAACCTCTTCTGCATTCTGCAAGGGATGGGGGTGTCAGCTCTTTCTCCCCATTTCAGTCATGCGCTCTTTGACAAATAGTTACTGAACTCTACTGTTTGACAGACACTGCTCCAGACTGTGGCTTTCAAAAGGGCATGAGCTATTGGGAAAGACAGACAATTGAGAAGAAGTGCTGAGGAGAAAGGCAGGGTGTTGCAGACACTGTGTGCCAGGGCCCACCTTACACAGAGACAGTCTCCTAGAGGAAGTGGTGGATAAGCTGTGTTCCACAGAAGTTAGCTAAGAAAGGACAGGGAGCGTGGGATTCAAACTTTCTAGTCAGAAACAAGAATGTGAAAATGATTTGGGATATATGAAGCCAGTCGGTGTTGCAAATATCAAATTATAAGTGGAGGGACCTGGCTGTTGTCTGTGGCTAATCAAAGTACAGCATTTCTTAGACTAGGAATTTAGTTAATCAGGGACTTATGGCTAGATATCCACAGAATAGTCATACAGGATATGGTTGTGGAGAGACTCCTGGGAATTGCACGAGAGGGAATTGATCAGTTTCTGATTCTCATGGTTTTAGGTGCAAAATTGTATCGATGGTTCAAGGCTGAAGCAAATCTGTGTTTTCCTGTTTGTGTATTGCTCTTATCAAGACTAGCAAACTTTAACCTACTTAGGTTAAGTTATTTTTCTGTTTTATTCTCTTCTTAGAAAATATTGCTCCAGTACTTGCAATGCAATATATTATTATATACTATGCAAAATAGTGTATAGCTAAGCATGCAGGGAACATACACAAGCCCACTAGATATTAATACAATTCTTACAATAGAAAGCATTTCATTGGGGCTTGCTTACAACTTCAGAGGTCTGGTCCATTTTCATCACGGTGGGAAGTATGCCAGCATGCAGGCAGTCACGATGCTGGAGAAGTAGCTGAGAGCTTCACGTATGAATTTGAAGGCAGCAGAAGGAGAAAGACACTGGGGCTTGGTTTGGGCTTTTAAACTCTCAAAGCCCACCTCTAGTGACACACTTCTTCCAACAAGACTGCATCTCCTAATCCTTTTAAATAGCGCCACTCCTTTTTGACCATGTATTCAAATACACTAGCCTATGAGGGCTATACTTATTCAGACCACAACTGGGCTCTCAGGGTTGGACATGGTCTGGCTGGGGGCTGAAAGTTCAGCTGTGCTTTGAACAAGGATGACATTTTCTACTAAGCATCCCAACAAGCCGTACTCTAGGCTAGCAATGTGCTAGTGAGCATCGCCATTGGAAAAGTGTACAAATGGAAGTGGAGCCCATAAAAGAGGGATTCAGAAACTCCAAAGGTCCCACACCCTCATGGAGAAAGTGGGCGGGTCTTCTGTCCATGAATGATGGGAACATGAGAAGCTTGACTCACAAAAAAAACAAAACAAAACAGAGAGCAGAGTAGTTGTCTGTTTGTCAGTGGGGTGACTCTGCTGTAACTTATAGGGACATGTGGCCAAGGTGTTACTTAGCCAGACATAGTGTCCCATTCCTGTAATTCCAGCATAGGGAACGCTAAAGATGGAGGTCAGTCATGAATTTAAGGTCAGCCTGGAATACATAATGGGTTTGAAGCCCTCCTGGCCCACAGAGTGAAACTCTGTCTCAAAAAAAGGTTTCTTTTGAACTGAACCAACCTCCCAAAAACATTTAGGCTTGCCTTTCCTGACACGGACTACCTGGTGCCAGCTCTATAACTTCTTCTTTCGGACACTGCCACTTACAAATAAAGATCCTCACTGGTCTTGCCTGACCGTCTTTTGTACACTCCCTGGGCTATAATCGTCACACATGTAAAGTACGCCTATTTTCTTCAGCTGTTTCTCTAGAGAGCAAACTTCTTTAAAACTGGGTCTTTTTCAGACGTTTGCTGTGTCTAATGTAGAGCCCAGTGCTATATATCAAACAGGTAGGAGGAGGAACTGAGGAGGGCTGAATAGAGAAAAGGAACAGGAACCGGGTAGCTAGCTGTACCCATCAATTGTTACTCACGGGAAACTGAGAAACACCCCAGTGGTCTACAGTACAAAGAAGGGTTAAATGTGCCACCGTGGCGCATTACACGGAAAAACATTTCACTACAAATGAGAATAATTACAGAGCTCACGAAGAAATATGAAAAAACAAAAATATGAGATAAAATAGAATAAAATAATTATCAGCATAAGATTTTGACTATCTAACAATGCTTATAGCATCCAGAATGTAAAAGATGATACAAAGTTAATTGTGAATGACACCCCTACCCAGTATTTCTTCATATGCAATCTATTCAGGAAACATGCAACTTATTCAAGAACAGTTAAGACCAAAGGAGCAGCAGTCTGGAAAGGATGACCTTCCCAGAGGTCAATCAGTTCTCACTCTTACCAGGTGAACACTGCCCTTGATGGAGACATTCCGGTCCTGCCATGAGGGCGGGGGCTGCTGTCCTTATAATATATATGCTTGTGAGATGGTAGGAAAACCAGTGTTGGCTTGGAAGCACCACACAATGAGAGAATTGATTCTCCAAAACACACCAGCTTGAGCCCAGACCCTGAGACTCTGATTCAATAGGAGGTAGAGGGGGCCTGAGAATCCAAGTGACAAAAACACTCTAATCCATAATTCTGATGCATACCGGATATTGAGAATGCCTGTATTAGTGGGGACCATACTGTGAGACAGAAGGCAGCTCATGGGGTTCAGTACTAGGAGTCTGGCTTTTAGTCTTGGCCCTTCCCACCAGCTGGGAAACCCAAGAAAGGTTATTTATTCATAATTTATTTATTTATCATTTACTTATTTATTGATTACTGTACGCTGTGTTTCTAAAATGGGGATCAGATGAAATCATCAGTAGAGCACACAGTGTGTGTGCTGACTGAGAACTTAAGACCTCTGCAGCTCAGTGTTCCTGGCTCCAAAAGGGACCTGAAAGCTAATAGGGTTGCTGTGAGAATTAAACCCCATGGTCTGAGTGAAGCCTCTCCCACCGACCTGAATTTGGCAGCCTAAAGGTAAACGCTTCCTCCTACCCAGAGCAGTGACGCCTTTGCTACTTGCTTGAGCTTTAAGCAGCCAAATGCACTGAAGTTTGCTTAGTGAGATCACTTCATCTCCTGCCTGTGCAGCGTGATCAGAGGGTGTCCCTTGCCCCCAGTCATGTCCTCATTGGCCTAAAATGCTGATCTAGAAGTCGCTAACTCAACAAACATTTGATGGACCTATGGACCGGGCCCACTGCCTACTCAACAAATCACGAGGTAGGCTGTCTTGTCATCATTGCTTCCCTGGTGAGGACTCAGAGGTTTAGAAAGGAGGTATGACGTGCTCAAAGCACAGCAGGTACAAATGGTGCCGGGCTACCTCTGTGTCTAAGCGGATCTTCGTGTTGTCTAGATATCTTGTCCGGTTTTTCTTCCAAGAAAACTTGGCTTTCTGGGGGCTATGTTGTCAGGAGAGGCCCATGAGACTTTGCCTAAGATGTGCCAAGGAAGGCTGCAAGCAGGAGATGGGAAACCACACAGACCCAATTCCTTTGTTCTTGTACAGTGGCCTTGCTCCCGGAAATAACTGACTCTGATAGTGGCTGTGGTGAGTGTCACTAGACATGCTCTGGTGACAGTTGTGGCTTTCAGCTGCAAAGTGACACGGGACTGTAGTCAGTACTTCAGAAGATCAGGTGTTCAGAGTCACCCTTGGCCATGTAACAAGTCTGAGGCCAACTTGAGCCACATAAGACTTTATCTCAAGCGTGCGCACACACACGCACGCACGCACTCACACACACAGACACACACACAGACACACACACACGCTCATGCACGTGCACACACACACACACTCACACACACACATGCACTCACACTCACACACGCGCACACACACACACACACACTCACACACACACACATTTATGGCTTTTAATACTGTTGCTTGGTTAATTTGCTTATCCCCTCTTGGCTTGTGCTAAGGTCAACACTCTATTGTCAAAGACTTAAGGAATGTCTTCATCTGAGTTAGGGCTGCTGAGACCTATTTGAAAGTTTCAGGGGTTGATGGAGTCTATTTTAATATGAAAGCTACTTTACGACCATGTGTATGGGTGTTTTGCCTGCATGCATGTCTGTATGCTGAGAATCAAACCTGGAGCCTCTGGATATCAGCCAGTGCGTTTGACTGCTGAGCCGTTTCTCCAGGCCCAAGCTTCTGTAGTTTGAGCCTCTGTCATGTACTGATTTGTGTTTCTCATCTACAGCCATCACGGAAACTCTCCAGGTAGTGTCTGTCATCTGTATTGCACAGGTGAGGACACAGGCTCAGAAAGTCAAGAGACTTGCCCAAAACACACAGCTGGTTTATAGTACAGTAAAAATAGTCAAAAGTTATGTTTCCTGAGGTTGCATTGCCTCTTGTAAAAAGACACACCAGTTCCCTTTAGAACACAGAAAAACTATTTTCCAGTCAAGATTTGTGGTTTGGCCATGATGTTTGCTGTTCCTTGGGGACCGTAGCACATCCAATGTTCTAATGGGCCTCTGAGACCAAAGCTTGGATAGGCCCTGTCATCCTTCCATCCACTGTCATCTCCAGTCCCTAGCCACATCCTACAGAAGCCTACAGAGGGCTTTGGAGCTGCGAGTTAGGAAAGCAAATGCTCTGATGACTGCAACACTAATAAGGAACTAGCCTAAATATGGTGTGTCCCTCACAAAGGCCACTCTGTCCTCAGTCAGCAGTCCTGGGGTCCTGTTTCAGCGTTGGGTCTGGCCACCCTGGCTCAGCCGCTGTCTTGCCTTGTGGAGCAGGCCAGGCCTGCCTGATAACATCACAGAGGCATAGTAGTGCTTTGTGCACATTCGGGGTTCCAGTTACCTGGGGCAGGCAGGATTCAGGCTTCGGTGCCCGAGGCCAGAGGGAGGCAGTGACTCAGTAAAAACAAGCATGAAAGGGGAGTGTTTTGGAAACCCCAAAGGAAGCTTTCTTCTTCCCTGTGTCCTCAAGGTGCTTCCCTAAGAGGCTGCTTGATCGCTTGCCTTCCAACTGGGCAAAGAAAGGGGATTCAGGCAGGACTTTTCAATTGCTTAGATTGTGTGTGCTCCTTCTCTGCAGCTGGATGTGTGCCAGCCTGCCAGTTCAGAGGTTTCTCTCTCGTCCCTGGGGCTTTCTCTATGTGACAAATCACAGGCGAACTATCTTTTAAACCAGGGTTGGGTTGCCTGCAACTTCTTCATCTGAAGCCAACAGCTGTGAACGTGCCTTAGGGCAGAGTCAGATGAGTCTTCAAACTTGCACTTCAGAGAAACTGGTGCACTGAAAATGTCTAATCAATCTTTATTCTCAGCCCAGAGATGATTCCGGAAACTCAGTTGGGTTTGCAGCTCCTTTGGACAAAGCTTAAGCCCTTTTTAAAGGAGTCTATTCTTAGAGCCTTGAGCTAGCAGCTGTGGCTATTAAACTATTAAAACTATTATTAAGCTATTAAAACATCGGGCCAGGCCACTGGGGCTGGAGAGATGGTTCAGCAGTAAAGAGCTCCTGCTGCTCTTGCAGAGGACCCAGGGTCAGTCCTTGCACCCAACATGGCAGCTTACAGTCATCTGTAACTTCAGCTCCAGGGTGTCGGATCCAATGCCTTCTTCTGGCCACTGTGAGCACCGGTCACACGTATAGTGCATATACATACGTGCAGGCAAAATACTCATAAATAAAAATAAATAAGTCCCAACAAAACATTTATAAAAAAGAACAGAAGGCTAGGGTACAGATTGCAGGGCTTGCTGTCCCTGTTTTCCCCACCCCCTCCCCACTCCCGCCATGCAGAAATGCCTGTCTCTCCCAGCCGCACACACTCCTGCTGTACAGTGTTCTTGTGTGGCCTATATGGTGCCTCACGCACTCCCCTTCCCAGAATTCCTTACTACGACTTCCTATTTTCTATAAAGCATGCAAATGCTCAGGTCCTGAGTTTTGAGAACCAGGAAAGCAGTAGGAACCTCTGCTTCCATTGTCAAATGTTCGTGTGCGTGTGTGTGTGTGCGTGTGTGTGTGTGTGTGTGTGTGTGCATGTGTGTATGTGTTGTTCTCTCACTTGGGAAGGTATTTAAAAACATCCACAGGTTTAGAGGTTAGGGTGTCAGTATTTTATGGAAAGCTGTGAGGCAACCCATTACAGGTATTGAAAGCAGGTGATATTTTAGTGTAGCGTCAACATGGTACCATATTTGCTTTTGTGTAGTATGTGTGTGTCCATGTTTGCATGTGTGTACACATATGTGAGTGCATAGGACCAGAGGGCAATCTCAGGTCCATTGTTCAGCAACCTTTCACATTTCTAGGACTCAGCTTTCACCAATTTGGCTGGCTGGCTTGCAAGCCTCAAGGGTCTGCCCATCTTTGACCACTTGGCAATGGGATTACAAATGCAGCCTCTGTGCCCAACTTTGATTATGTGGATCCTGGGGCTATAACTCAGGTACCCATACTTGTAAAGCAAATACTTTACTTACTGAGCTATCCCTCCAGCTCCATGCCCACCTTTAAATTTTTTTAAGTCCCTGTTTTAATTTAAAATGATGACACATGGTGGAAATGCTGGGCAGCCTTTCAGGTGAGACTGTGAGGCATTTTAGGACAAGATATTTTAGTTTTATATTGCTTACTCTTTCCAGTCACATTAAGTTCACTGCCTTGTAAGTGTCACTCAGGGACGAGGGTTATGCAGTCAGGCGGCGAGGGAATATGGGTCCTGAACCAGCACAGAGGACGGATTGGTCCTCTTCCTTGCTTTTCCTTCAAGCGCCGGCATGGCTCAGCCTCAGGAATGGCCTTGCTGAAGAGTGGCCTTGTCTGACCACCTGCTGACAACTGCATCTTCTTGCTGTTCTTCCTGCTCTTTCCTGACTGCGGATTTCCTTCTAGCACTCACCGCTGCCTTGAAGAGAGGCTTTGTGTATATTGCTCACAGGCACGTTCCCACATCCCTGGCCTCTCATGGAGCTTGGTAAAAGTTTTCACCTAAATAAATGAGTCTTGGGTGGTTGACCATTGGGTGAAAACGAGGCTCAGAGAAGACACTGGAGACTTTCCACCTTCCACACTCACTGGACTTGTGCTCACTGGTAGTCTCACTCTGTGTGAGCAGCGTTCCCACCCTCCTCTGGATATTCATTCCTGATCTTCAGGAGCACAACAGCAGCCTGGATTTCCTTCCATCTCAGTTTTCACTACTGCTTCTTCCTCCTTTTCTCACACACATCATGGCTCACCACTCAGTCCTCAGTCTTTTTTTTTTTTTTTTTTCCTACCAATATGCTCTCCTCGGTTGAATTTATGTGGGCTTACAGACGTAAATAAATTTGATATTTTTGAATTTTGTGTCCATCACCCAAGATTTTTACCTGTTCTGTAGATTCATCAAAAAAGAACAGAAGGGCTAGGGAGATAACCCAGTTGGGGAAATGTCTGTGCAATCATGAGGACCTGGGTCCAGATCTCCAGATCTCATTTAAAAGCCAGGCGTGTCAGCACATATCTGGTATCCAAACTGGGTGTGGTGGGCAGAGACAGATGATCCCCGAGGCTCACTGGCCAGCCAGTCTAGCCACAATGGCAAGCTCTACATTCAATGGGAGATCTCATCTCAAAAAATAAGATAGAGATAGAAGATGTCCTGACCTCTGGCCTCCACAAATGTAATTCATACATACACACACACATACATACATGTTCACATATTCATATATCACCATTACACACACACACACACACACACAGAAAGAGAGAGGGAGAGGGAGAGAGAGAACAGAGCAGTATAAGGATAGTACTTCATTTTTAATTAATGTGGCCAGGCAGCCCTTATAGAGCAGACGACTTTTGAGAAGGACTTGGTGACTCGAGAAGGAGGTGACTTGGAGGAGGTGACTATTCACCATCTCCATATCACCACCCAATAGATGTTTCATACCCAATGTGTCTGGTACTGACCACTCAGTATTTCCAAAGCCCTACTAAGTCCTTCCTCATCTCACGTGATCACGTCTTTCTTCGTCCTCCCAGCCAGTACTACAAAGTCTTCCATGACTTCTATTTTTCTTAACTATCCAATTTGCAAGAAAATTCTGTTAGCTTTGTCTTCAGATATACCCTGAAATGGTTGAGTTCAAGCCTTCCCTCAGTTTCCACCTACTGTCTCCTCTGCCTGGAACACTCGGGAACAGGCCTGCATACCTCGCCTCTGTCAGGGCCCTTGGACACTGCCTTCTCAGGAAGGAGCAGGTGGAACACATCTGTAAGATGAAGCCAAGTCCTTATTCTGCTCTACTCTTTGTGGATGACACATGCCTCCTTCTTTGGGACCACATCAATTCCTTATTGTTCATAGTCTGGCATAACAGTATGGAGCCTACAATGAGTAGGATCTTTTGTTTATTTGTTCGTTTTATTTTTCAAGACAGGGTTTCTCTGTTGTAACTCTGGCTGTCCTGGAACTCACTCTGTAGACCAGACTGGCCAGAACTCACAGAGATCCACCTGCCTCTGCCTTCTGAGTGCTGGGATTAAAGGTGTGTGCCACCACCACCCAGCAAGAGTAGGGTCTTAATCTCAGTTCCATCACTGATTAGAAGTGATGGAACTTAATAGACGTTCAAAAGACACTTAATAGACACTCAACAAAATTTTTTGAACAAAAGGTTGACATTAAAATCTATCTATAATACATTGCTGTATTAGTCGGTGCTCTTTTGAAAAGCAGAATCAAAGGTATTTGTTTATGTATGTATCCCTGTGACTATGCATATAGCTACAGAGTTAGGAGCCGCCTCATAGGCTACAAAGGCCAAGAACTGGGACCAGGAAGGATATTGATGCAGCCCCAGAGGGTCCTTAGGGTGCAAGTCCAAGGATTCGAAAGTCTTATGTCTAAGGCAGCAAAGGAGAAACAATTGCTGTGGAAGGAAAGGCCTGAGAGGAAGCTTCTTTCTTCTGTTTTCCTGATCCATCTGGGTCCCCAGCTGACTAGATGGTGCTATCTCCATTGAGGCCATGTCTTTTCCATTCATTTGATGAACCATATGTCAGTCTTCTCAAGAAACATCCTCAAGACATACTTCAGGAATATTCTATATACGTTGGACCTCCCTCAACCCAATGAAGTCAATAACCAGAACTAATCATCACAATTCTTACAGGGGGAAACCCATAAAAACGAAATGCAGATTTAGAATTAACTTAGTGTATATGTAACAGAACATATAGACTGTTAGAGAAGAACACATAGAAAAATGTTCGAGTGGATCACCCTGAGTTACAGGCTCCTAAATAATCCCTGCTTTCGTCTCTGTGCTTTTGAGAATTCTTTAAAACCAATATTGTGCATATAATTTTTTTTAGTCAGAAAAGGAATACCTTCCTGTTATTTTACAGAACAATTATAAAGTCAAAGTTCAGCCAGGAGCCTATAAGGATGAACAAAGAAATCCAATGTCTCCTCATGATAAATTCTTAAGGGAGGAGGTTAGCGGGGCACTGAAACATTGTGGTTATGAGTTGAGGGGCTGTTACATAGCTCGGGTTCTACCCAGTCAGTCTAGCCATAAACTGTTCCTTCATCTACAAACTCTGCAATTCGCAAGCTTAAACAAGAGGCTTACATAAAACATTCTGCACAGTACTGGAAATAGCCCATTGATTACCATTATTGCTCTCTCTTATCTTCCCAAGGAACTCACTAGGCAGACACCATTGTGGTCATTTTTCCAGATGAGAAGGCAAGGTTGTGGATGCTAGGTTTCTTGTCCCTAATCAGGAGTCCCTATAGCACTCTCCTGAGCACGTGACTTGAGAGCTAGTGATGCAGCTTGCCTCCACCCCCTTCTACACGGATCCTGAGTGTGTCATCTATGAACACAGAAGACTGGACACAGGGAATTTATTCCTTGCTTTTATTTTTAAGAGAAATGGAGATGTCTAGAGTCACAGGGAAACAAAACAATGGGTATTTAGTGACCTCAATAAAGGAAGAGAGGAAGGAAGGAATGAAGGGAAGGAGGGAGGGAAGGAGAGAAGGAGGGGCGGGTGCCTGGGAAGTTTGTAGATTTTCTACTAACACATGACTGGAACTAGATTTGATAGCAGCCATCATTTCTATCTCAGCAGACCCAGTTGCAGCCTCTGCACCCACACGCCTGTGTGCCTGGACAGGCTGGTAGGGCTACCTCCAGCTTCCCTACCCTGGAACGGAGAGCCCCATTTTTCCATACTTTCAATTTTCTTAAAAAGCAGGGCGATGCCCAAGCCTTTAATCATTCCCACAGTTCTGTCTTGATCAGAAGCCCAACTCAGAAGTGGTTCCCTATAAAGAACAATTCTCAAATTAGGAAAGAAAGAAAGCTCATCTGTTCTTGGGCAGCTGAGATGTGGTAAGAGGGGTGAGCATGATAGGTGGACGCATCACCGTACCTGGTTTCCATCAGTGGACATAAGAGCCTGGCCATAAAAGGAGAATGGGAGAGAAAGAAAAAGAGAAATCCTAATTCTAAAATCCTCAAGGAATAAAGTTACTGGGGTGGGGTGGCCTCTGGAAGAAAGACAGAAAGCGGGTTCATTAGAACTAGTAGCTTAATGTGAAAACATTTAGCAACTCCATGGTCACCTCCAACAACACATTGGCATAGTTATTTTATTCTCATTCCCTCCCTCTCTCCCCACAACCCCCGCCTCCTTTCATGTGTCTTTTCTCCTCTCCTCTCATGCACACACACAGTCTATTGCTGCTGCCATCTTTCCAATATACTTCTACTCAAGTATTCGCCAGGGCTAGGGAGGGTAGCTCAGTTAGTAAAATCCTTGCCGTGTAAGCATGAGAATCTAAGTTCAGTCCTCAGAACCCTTGTGAAAAAGCCTGGTACGGGAGCCAGTGCTGGTGGCCCCAGTTCTGGGGAAGCAGAGACAGGTGTATCCCTGGGGCTTGAAGTTATTCAGCCTTGTCTAGTCAGTGAGATCCAGGCCAGTGAGAAACCCTATTTAAAAACAAACAACAATGACAATAAGGTGGTCAGCACCTGAATAACACCTAAGGTTATATGCACATGTGAGTGCGCATGCGCGCGCGCACACACACACACACACACACACACACACACACACACACACGCAAGTATGCATACGCTCTTGCATAGATACTCACATGTCCATATGTACCAGCACACAGCTGTGCATACATACACACACATTTGCATATACTTGTGCATAGATACATATATGTCCATGTGTACTAGCACACAGCTGTGCACAGGAATGCATGTGTGCATGTGCCCACACACAGGGAGATATTTGAATACTGCTATCAGTGCTGAGTTTACCTGGACCCCATTCTAAAGAGCACCTCCAAACCACTGCCCCCCCCCAACGATCCTCATTCCACACCCATGGGAAGCCACTGGATAATGACATTGGACGCACAACTGAAAAACACTGATGGCATCATTTAAATAGTTAGAAGCAAGGGTCTGATCTGGGCTGAAAAGTCACTAGACTCAAGCTTTCTCTCTGCTAAAATTTTATGCTTCCAAGCCATCACTTCCTCCTCTTCTAGCCAACTCTCATTTGCATCTGTAAAATAAGGGTCATAATAAATCTGTACCCCGCGAAGACAGGTGGTCAGCCCTTCGTATTTTGTAGCACTTATTTGACCTTCTAATGTACGTTTCAAGCTCTCCCACTAAGCACTCCATAGGGTAGACAGTGTGGGCACTGTGTCCCTTTTGCAAACATGCTTATTTCAGAACGGAAATGGACTTTCTTCCATGTGTTTGTGTGTTTCTGTATTCATGTATGTGTGCACATGTGTGCGTGCCTGTGCATGTGGAGGCCAAAAGTGTCTCGTGTACCTTTCTCAAACGCTCTCCACCTCATTATTGCACACAACGTCTCCCACTAAACCTACATCTCACCAATTTGGCTCGACTGGCTGGCCAAGGAGTCACAGAGATCCTTCTGGCTCTTCTCCATCGCTGGGATCACAGACCTGCAGCATGGGCGCTGACCTCACATGGATGCTGGAGATGGAACTCGGGTCCCTCTGCTTTCACAGTCAGCACTAACTCACGACGCCGTTTCCCCGGCGCCTCCCCCAGGCACGCTTGTGCTAGCATCGTCTACTTTACTAGTTTACAGTGAGGATCTCGATTTTCCCCTCAAAACCAAACAGCATTTTTGTTTGCTTCTGATTATTGTGCTCACTCAAAAGGCATCAATCAATATGGAAAAATGCAATTAGAAAATTGCTAAGATTCTGAAGGATTGAAATAAATTAACCAATTACTTTTGATGGAACACTTTTCTAGATGCTGGATTTCCTACTACATAACATTGTAATGTGTAACTATGCCTTATGCTTGTGCGTACGCGTGCATAACTTTGTCTAAATGAGATCATAACCATACAAACAGATGGCCCACAATGTATTTCTCCCACGCAACAACACACATCATGCCTTTAGCACATTTAAAACAATATAGCTAACTTTGCCAGCAAAATGATACTGAGAGTGGATTTCAGGCACAGCTGGCTATATTGTGCGTTTTGCTTATCCAGTATGTATTTACTGAGTGTCCTCTTTGTGCTGGGTTCTCTGCTGCCTCTTTCTGGTTTTGTATTGGGTGTGTTTTCGTCCTGGGATCCATTATCTATTCATTATCTCTCATACGTGCTGGTGTGGAACTATCAGCTTGGCCTCCCCAGTGGCTACCCAGGAACTGAGTCCTCTGCTCAGTCCACTGAGTGAGAAGTACACGGAGTTACAGGAAACCACCAGGATTTTGCACCTGAATTTTATTGCAGCATATCCTCTCCTCTCCTTACCGATACTGTTTATCTGCTCAATATATTTTTTTCTTTTTCTTTTCTTTTTAAACTTTTTTTGTTGTTGTTTGAAATAGTATCTTGCTCTGTAGCCCAGGGTTGTCTGGAACTCATTATGTATAGGCTGGGCTAGCTTCTAACTTGCGGCCGTATTTCTGCCCTCGGCCTATTGATTGCTAAGATTGCAGGCCTGTAATTACACCGTGTCTTGCTGTTAATGTATTTAATTGAGTCTTCCTCATAAAGAAACTTCCTTATTTGCCACACTCTATTCCTGATTTGTCATGAAGGTCCAGAATAACATATTTGTGGATGTGTAGAGCATGATGGGAAAGAAGCTTGTAGTTTTGTCACTGTTTGCCAATGTGTGATATGAAGACACGAACAGATTCATGTATTGGCAACATTTTCGGAATTCTTTCCTTTCTAAAAATAGCTTAAATTGCCGTAGACCACGTGTCCAAACAAGATTAGAGAAGAGTATTGCTGACCGACCTGTAAATAAGGAGCTGGACCTGAACATTCATCATTACTGTCAACAGGTTTCTGAGAGTAGGTCTGTGTATGGCTTTTTGCTCTCAGAACTCGTGTTTCCTCAGCTGGGATGTTGGTATGGCTAACCTTGGTTGTCAACTTGATTGCATATGGAATCAGTTGAGACTCAATCTGATGGGCCCTCTTGCGAGGGGTTTTTCTAATCAGATTATCTGAAGCAGGAAGGCCCTTTTGAACTACACCTTTCCACATAAAAAGACACAGAAGAAGGAAACTTTGCCTGCATGCCCTCACTCTTGATGGCAAGAGCATATGTCCTGTTGCTGTGACAACCCTTCATTGACATCATAGCCTGCTTCTTCTGGGTTTCAGTTTAGACCGAAGTCCAGCAGCTCCTCAGGAGTTCTTCAGCACGCCAGTGCCAGAATGGGCCTGCGAAGACATCCACACTAGTGGACTGAACAGATAACAGGATTCTTGGCTTTCCTCATGAGACAGGCATTGCTGGGCTGCTTGAACCACATCTTGTAAGCCAATCTAATAAATCCCACACACTTTCATCCTCTCTGTTTTGTTTCTTTAGAGAACCCTGACTAGCACAGACACTAAAGAGACTCTCCCTTGAAGTTGACTTGAAGAGAAATCAAAACACACCATCCCACTGAAGTGCTGTGGCTGGCCCTGAGGGCAAGCTCCAACTTTTCCCTAAGATTGTGTGTTTGCACATCCAAGACGAAGCAGAGCCTGGGGACAAGGGTGGAACTCAACATGAGGCCTGGGATTCCGTTGTCTAAGACAAACTCACCCAGAGTGGGAAGTTAACATCCTGGGGTCACATAAGCTGAGTAATCATGGCAAGGAGTCCCTGCATGGAAGAGGACTATGAGACATTACCAGACCAAGGACTACCAAAAGACTGGTTGATGGTGCAATAAATGAACCTGACAGAAAATGGCTAAGCAGATAGTGTACCAAATTCTAGAGATCTGGTGAATCTTGGTGTCTTTTTGTTCCTTTGCCTGAGAGCAGAAAAAGGACCAGTATGTTAAAATTAGAGGAAAGAAGACAGAGGCTCAGGAACAGGTTTCCAAAGAGTATTCTTATTTAAATACAGGATGATCTGGCTTAGGAGCACACGCTTGTCTGTATCAATGATCATTACTGTAACAGAACATCTTCTAGGTGTCAGATGTTATATTAGGAATTGCAGATGCAAAGATGAATAACACACAGCTCTCTTCCTTGAAATGTTCTGAGGCTGATTAGAGAGACAGATGTGGGTGAAGAAAGACAGATCCCAGAGCAACATGCTAAGATGGGGTGAGAGCAAAGCGCTGAGCGATGACAAAGCATGTAGAAACTGATCTGCCTGGGTGAACTGGGAGAAGCGTTCCAGGGCAGATGACATTTGATCATGGTCTTGAAGGATGAGTAGGAGTCTGCCATTCAGGGGCACAGAGCTCCTTATCATTGGAAGTGTTCAGACAGAAACTGAATGGCCACCTGTCAAAGTTGTTGCCAAAGGACTGCTGGGGAGGCGGAGGACTGGCTACTCTGGTGACCTCTACAGCCCTTCCAAACCCAATATTGTCTAACAGAGCCGCAGCAATGGGGTTCTGTTGTACTCCCATATACGTTACCATCCATCAGCATCTCTTTCCCCCAGTTCTTTGCCTTGTGAGGCAAATGGGACACCTGTCAACCCAAAGAGGGTTTAAATTGGGATCAAGAAGATAGATAATTTATCATTTCTTTGCCTAAGGGTGGATATCTCTTTACACTTCTCAAGAGAGTGTAGTGCAGGGAGAAGGAGAGACTTCAGGAGAAAACACTGAATGTTGGAAATGGAGAGCTCTTCTCCCCTGTGTGTCTGGGGCAGTTGTGGGGGAGGGTTTCTTTGTATCAATACGAGCCCAGACTACTCCTGTCTGCACTGCACACTTGAAGCTGCCCTTTTGCTTGCCTGAGCCAAGCCAGCCATCCGAGGCTCTGCATCTGCCATCCAGTGCTGTCTGTGCCCTTCTGCCAAGAAAGCAATGGGGGACAAAGGAGAAATACCCCAGAGGAAAGCGCACCCAGCTTGTTTGGGCCCTGGCACCTGAGCTTCTCAGCGGGCTGCCTGGAGAATGCTCGAATTGTTCACATTCTTGACTCGGTACAGGTGAGCGCAGGTGCGCTCGGGTGCGCTCAGGTGGAGCCTCCGTTCTTTTTCTTCACCTGTGGGGATGAGAGGCCCCCGTGACAGGCGGCAGACAGACCCACCATTGTCATCCTGCACGGAATGCCATATCAAATGCTTCTTAAGAAGGGCGTGGGGCTTGAGGCTTTGGGTTCTCTTAAGTACAGATTCATGGGAAAGGAATGGATTCGGGGAAAACAGCAGCAACAGTAACAAAATGTAAGCCTTTCCTACGGGTGGGTAGGGCAGCTGAGTCCAGCCGCTTTCTTGGTGACTTCTCACAAGGAGAGGTGGAAGCAAACCATTTTCTTCCCCGCCTCCCAAACGCAAGCCTTGGCTTTCGCGCTCGTTAAACTCTGGAACTAGTTAACACATCAAGTTTCTTCTGGGATGTCTGTCAAGAAGGATTAGCAGCCAGTTGATGGATGTGGGTTCAGGCTGCAGTGAACCTGTAATATCCACTCTGCTTAAGAGAGCTGGCTCAGCGTCCCCTGCTGACCCCTACAGGCTCCTTAGAGTCAGTGGGAAATGCAATCTGAGCCCATTGACTGTGGAGTGCGCCTTTTCCGTGAGCTGGTCAAAATCCCAATATTAACTACTGTGAAAAAAATCCGTGAAACTGCTTATGTTTATAAAAATAAACAGTGCATCTGGTTATTTATAAGATGTGTTGGGGACTGGAAACAAGAAGTGGGGAGAGTGAATAGGCTTCAGATACATCTCTTGGATACTACCTTAACTTTTTGAATCCTGTCAATGCTTAACAACTCAAAAAAGTCAAATCAATAAGACAGAAGAAAACAGGAAATGCAATACAAACAGAAATCATGATGGGATCTATTTGCATTTCATATGAGAAATATAATGACACTGAAGGAGGAAGTGAAATTAGCCCAAGAAAAGTTGGAGTACAATGTTCTCCTTATATATTTTCAATTCAGAAAGAGTATGAACAGACATTAAACTTACTAGGGCATTTGTTTCTCATACTGGCAAGGTGAGCAATTCTAAAAGTACTATGTTATTGTTCTGGCATTGGGAGAATTAGTGGGTGTACTGTGTGTGTTGGGGGACACAGGTGTCTCCTTACTGAAGAAGGGAGCACCGATATGGAAAATGGAAGGGTCACTATGAACGGGTGGTCCCGGTATAACCCAAAGTTCCTTGGGTTAATTTCACATCGCCCTTCAGTGCCATTATATTCCTCATATGAAATGCAAATAGATCCCATCACAGTCTCTGTTTGTATTTCATTTCCTGTTTTCCTCCAGTCTTATTGATCTGACTTTTTTGAGCTGTAAAGCATTAACAGGGTTCAAAAAGCTAAGATTGTAACCAAAAAGTGTGTTTCAAGCCTATTCACCTCTTCTACCCAACACACCTTATAAATAACCAAATGAGCTGTTTCTTTTGATAAAAATAAGAAGCTTTATGGATTTGCAAGCTTGAACGTGTGGCAATTGCTACTTTAAAATCATTTTTTCCTTATGCATACATCACTTCATATGTGTATATATATATAATTTATATTAATTATATTTATATATAATCATATATATTTTGTGTATAAATATATATTAATTGTTACAGAACAATGTGACCGCCTAGGAGTTCATTATTGGAAAGTTCTTTAGCTAATTATTTTTTAAATTTTTGAAATGAAAATATAATTATATCATTTTACCCTTTCTCTTTCCTTCCTTGGAAAGTTCTTTAGCTAATTATTTTTTAAATTTTTGAAATGAAAATATAATTATATCATTTTACCCTTTCTCTTTCCTTCCTTCAACCTCTCCCGTGTAGCTCTCTCAAATTCATTGTTTCTTTTTCTTTAATTGTTCATATATATATATATGTGTGTATGTGTGTGTGCATATATTCATACATCTATACATATATACATACATATATATTCTTAAATATATACAAATGCAACCTACTCAGTCAGTATAATGTTACTTAAATGTGTGTTTTCAAGGCTGGCCACTTGGGATTGGATAACCAATTGGGGGCTCTTCCCTGGCAAAGACATCTGTCCTACTCTAGACATTCCTTAATCTCCTGTAGCCCATTGTGTAGAGTTGAGGACCCAGGAGATTTTCACCTTCCGTGGTGGCATGTCTATTGATGTCATCCTTGTTTTAGTCTTTTTTAGGTGGAAAGTAAAAGTGACATCTGTTCACAGAGAGAGCCTAGCAGTCGTGACACTCCAACAGCAGGAAGCGAACCCAGAGCCCAAATCTTTACCTCCACATTCTGCACTCAGAGATTTGATGCAGTCTTTAGAGAACTGGAGAGTCAAGGGGCAGAAAAGGTGCATGATCAAGTTGCACTGACTTGTTACGCTAGAAAGGAAGTCCCAAAAACAGAAAATAGGAACACAGGTGATGGAAACATGCCTGGAAGACAAGCATCAGGACTGAACAGCACCCCAGTTCAGCTGGGTTGTCTGGGATCAAAATGACTAATGTGAGTCATGGTTTGTTGAACACACTGAATAAAATAAGAATATATACACTTAAAATAGGATGGATGGATAGGGGTGATAGATGGATAGATGGATAGATGGATAGATAGGTAGATAGATAGATGGATGGATGGATGGATGGATGACTGTCTTGTGGAAGATCATCACACCTGTGTCAGAGCCCAGACATTACTATGCACATAGATTTGGGTCCTTGCATGGACCCCAGTTTTACCCCTATGCCTATCCTGAAGACCTAATTCCAAATTGTCAGCATTAGGGGGCAGTGTCTTTGGAGTTGATTAGTTAATGAAAATTCTGCAGTCGTGAATGGAATTAAAGCTCTTCAAAAAGCCATTCCAGAGAATAGCCTTGCCTGTCTCCACCTCATAAGGGTATAATGAGAAGAGGACATGTATGGTGTTGGAATGAGACCTCACCAGACACCCCATCTGTAGGCATCAGTGAGAAATAGATTTCTGTGGTATTATAACACAGCAGCCTGACTAAGCCAGTAATGAAGGGGCCATCATGGAAGGATCATGGTCAAGAAAGAGGCAGTGTAGGGATGAGGCAGAGGGTCAGGTAGTGAGAAGGTCAACAGTGGGCCATGGAGTCTCCGTCCTGAGTGGATGCTGCAAGTGTCTACACTGCCGTTCAGGTTCCTCCACTCTAACAAGCCTGGGCTAGTCCTCCAGAGGAGAAAACAGGCAGTGAACTCCCTGGGCTAAACCCACAACTCTTCAGGCTCATTGCATGGCTCTTTTCTTTATAGACTTTGGTGTGCGCAGTGTTTCTTGTTTGGGATCTTTGCCAAGACGCTGCTGTTTATTGTTTGGGGCTTCCACACACCCACCATACACACCTTTACCTGGAAATAAGGCTTCTGCTTTGCTGAATCTATTTTCCATTGGTCACCAGCTCCAGACATCTGCCTTGAATGGATGTTTATATCCACTGACTCTCGGCAGGCCTTCCTAGCCTTTAGGGATATGATCAGAATTCAAACATGAACACTCTATTTCACCTAAAATTTCAGTCACTTCTTGTATTCTTGTTCCTTTATTTTTCTGGCTGTCCTAGAACTCATTCTATAGATCAGGCTGGCCTTGAACTCACAGAGATCTGTCTTTCTCTGTTTCCCTAGTTCAGGGATTAAAGGAGTGTACCATCACTGCCTGCTACTCCTCGTTCTTTCTTAACTCTTTCAGGACTATTAGGAAGAAGTGTTTTTGTTTCTTTGTTTAACCACCTTACTTGGTGAGTTGTGAATGCTTGGCTTTAGGCAGGAGCACATGGCACTGTGTACTTGTTCATCTGAGTAGCAGCCATCATCAGGCCCGCTCTTCTGTCTCTCTCTTAACTAACCTGGCTCAGCTACAATCTGCCGCATTAGACGTCTCTGGAGGATGCTGAGAAAGGTAGTCAGGTAAGAGGCAGCCAGAAGGTATGTCTCTTGCCTCAACTTCCACCTCTGGATTTTCTCCCACCAGTTGGTCCAGCCTCAAAACACCTGGATCTTCGTTCCCTGTGATGAAAAACACCAGAACTGACTGATAAGTTACACAAATTGATTAAATGTTTCAATATTGGGCAGGCATGTCTTTTAAAAACACACAGTGGACTTCCAAAGGCTTCACAGGGATGTGTGGAGATGGATTCTGCCACACCTGGGAATGAACTTGGGTCCCTGGGAGAAACTATTGCCCAGCATTCTTCTGAAAACTTTTCCCAGAATTGCCCGATCGTCAACCTTGTATTCCCTCCATTGAACTGACTTTAGTCTTATCTGTGTTTACCAAGGACATATCTTAATTCCTAGGTGTCCCTTCCAGTTGCTCCTCACCTCATGGGAAGGTTAAGAACCCAGGGCCCTGACCCCACGTTGAGGGCATTTTCCATTACAGCTACTTGAGCTGATAGTTTAGGTACACTGCAGCCTTCAGCAGTGATACGACAGTTCAAAGTAATGCGCCTGAGCACTGTACATCGAGGAATGTATGCATGGCTTGAGAGTGAGGCTGAGTGAGTGGTGAACCTAATTCTACACACTGCATTTCCCAAAGGAAGCTCCTTGCGTTTCAGCATCCCAGAAAACTGATTGGACTTACATGGGAAAGAAAACTTGTTTATTCTTGCCCATTGGGCAAAGGTAAAACCATCTAAGATCGAGTGATTTTAGGATGTTCAGAGATATCGCAGGAACCCAGTGCTAATCTGTCGAGTGGGTAAATTAATAAAATTGAGTACACAGATGAATGGGCCCTCGTGTTACACAAAGCTAAGTGGGGTTCTTTGTATCGAGTTCCCCAGAAACTGATCCTTGGTGAGGACTTTATAATCTCCCCACAAGAGCCTGAAGAGAGGAGAACAGGGACAGGGAAGGGAGAAACCAGGACAGGGCAATTTGGGAGCAATGAAGACACATAGTGCCGGCCATGGCGGGGAGACTCTGACCTTAAAGTACTTCACAGACTTTGTCCCACCTCAAGGCAAGGGTCTTGGTTTACAAACTCCTGGCCACTCTTAACGGGAGCTGCCAGGAGATGTGAGCCCTTAAGTCTCTTGGGTTTTCTGGGCACTCAGCAGTTCAGTGAGCAGAGTTGTGAGAGGCATGGGGGCTCAAGGCAGGAGAAACTGTGAGGTCTCCGGGACGTGGGTGCTCACTAGCAGCCCCTGCTCCTCCCAGCATTTACTGTGTACACCCGTAAGGGGCGCCAAATCAAGTGCTCAGTGTTTGTAAGGCTATTAGGGCCACTCTACACATTTGTTTTTCTTTCATGGCTTCCCAAACTGATGCCTACGTATGAGTGTGTGCGTGTGTGTGCGCGTGTGTGTGTGTCTGTATATGTTTGTCTGTCTGCAGGTGTGTGTCTATGCGTATGTGCCCATATTTGAATGTGTCTGTATATGTCTTGGGTGTCTGTGTGTCTTTGTAATGTGTGCATGTGTGTGTCTGTATGTGTGTGTGTATCTGTGTCTTTGTATGCTGTATATATGTAATATTCTTTGTAAAATTTTGTTTCTAGTTGGCTCTTTCGAAAATATCTTAAGGAAATGTGATATTATGCAAAGGGGTATACGTTTGCCTGCAATTCTCTGAGTTCTAGATGCTAGTGGCGGGGGTGGGTGTGGAGCCCAGCTTCTCACTCATGCTAGACTAACACTCTGCCCAACAGCTATAGCCCAGTCACATATGCTTTTGGGAATGAGAAGCATTTCATGTCATTTGAATCAAATGAGAGAGCCTCATTCTTTGAGTCATACGTGTCTTTTTGGTCTTGAGTTTCAGGGATGTAAAATATATGAACACCAGCTGAACTAGTAATATATGTATGTCTACAAAAATTGCAAAAGATATAAAGAATTAAAAGGATCAGCTTTAAAACATCTGTTTTCAAAATTCAGCTGAACAAATAAATTCTACACCCTCCCCATCATTAGCAGCTGTTAACCTAAGGGTAGGGCTGCATTTTGGTTGATTTTTCCAAAGAGATGAAAATCAGGAAAGAATGCTCTAAATTTAAAATAAATCAATCTCAGGGTTGGGAACAAGAGTAAGAAGGGAGAAGGTGGAAAAGGAAGGAGGGGACCTATTATCCATGTCCCTGGGACCAACCAGCTGGCCATCCCTGAGGACCTGCAGGAGAGGTTCTTCAAGAACCAAGGCAGTCAATTAATTAAGTACATTTACTTGCAGTAACGGGGATTGACCCTAGAGCCCCGCGCATGCTAGGCCTCAGTCCTCTTTTGTTTATTTTTATTTTTTAATTGTCAATAGCGTCTCACTAAGCTGCCCCTGCCAACCTTGAACTCATTGTGTAGCCCAGGCAAGCCTTGAACTTGTGACCCTCCTGCCTCAGCCTCCTGAGTAGATGGGATTCCTGAGTTTGTATTTTTAACACACAACATTTCCAAAGTCAGAGGAGAAGGAAATGCATCTTAGTTCCCCAAACCCCAAGTGGTTGAGGCAGTCAGAGTTCCACGAGGTGGGATTCTGCAGATGCGAACCTGGCAGATTGGGTTTTCTCATTTGCATTAGCAAAACAGCAGCAAAGCCAGAGCCAGGCGGCATCCAGACTCATCTCTCACAGCCTTTTGAAGTGATTTTGAAAATTCCAACGGTGTGCATGCTTATACTGGCCAAAGTCCCAGAAGGGATGATGACTTTCAAATGTTTTCATTATGTTTTGAAATTCATTCCTGCCCTGGAAGCAGAGTTTCCTTGGTGGGCTGCTTTGCCTTCCTTAGAGAGCGACCACTTGGAAGGGCAGAGTCTGAATTTACCCTGAGTATTTAGTGGTGTCACCCGCCATCAACTATGAAGCCATCGGCAACAGCTTTGAGGAAATGGTGCCAACGCAGCTGGAGGCAGAGATAGGAACCTCCAGGCTGTAGCACTTTGACTTGGACTCGGCTCATTTCCATGTATCTGTTCACATGCCTATCACCCGTGCATGCACGTGTGTGTGTGTGTGTGTGTGTGTTGCACACATCTCTTTTCTCTGTGAAAGCAGCATGTATCTCTGTGTGTCCTAGAACAGACTGAACTACTTCAGTTAAAGCTTCCTATATACTCATTTCGGGTGTGTAGATTGCCCTCTGGTGGGTGTCTATTGCAAACGTAGAGCCAAGCATGCTTGCTCCCTAAGGGAGATCGGGATTTACAAGTCCAAACACAGAGCCTTTGTGAAGCACCAGGCTCTGCTGAAGCAAGATCCACCTCTTGCCATTTATACCTCGTTCTGGTAAATTAGTGCTCGGCAGTAGATCTTCTACAGTGGAAACACTCAGGTTCTGTGCCGCCTGGTAAGTCGGCCACTAGGAGCGGAGCACTCGGTGTGGCTGGTGAGAATGAAGAGGTGAATTCACTTCAGTGAAGTGACATGCACAAGGGGAACACTAAGCATTTGAGAGCACATAGTGGTGTGCTCGTACAGCAGTGGGTAGAATTCCCACCGCTGAGCGTTGGTATCTTGCTCAACATCCAAAACGCTTTAATCACTTCCAGAGAAAACCCTACGCCTCTTAAGCCGTCACTCCTCACTTTCACCCTCGTGCCAGTTCCTGGAAACCACCAATCTGGATTTGGTCTCTCTGAGATGTCTATTCAGGAAAATCTATACAAACGGAATCATCTGTGACTTGACCTCATGCATCTGGATCATTTCACATCACATCTTCAAGTTTCCCCCACCCTGTAGCAAGTATGGACACTCATTCCTTTTTATGGCTACACAGTTTTGTTCATGGGCGTAGTAAATGTTGTCAGTTCATTCATTTGTTGATGGACACTTGGATTGTTCCAGCTTTTGGCTGCTATGACCGGTGCTCTATGGACATCCACGCATGGGAATCTGGTCCGTTGCCTGCTGGGTGGATATTGGAGTCCACAGTGGAGTGGACTTGCTGGTCATATACAGCTGTGTTTTACTTTGGGAGTACCCATCAAGCTTTTTTTCTAAGAAATTGAACTTACTATTTTCCACCATTTTACATATTTTTAAGTTCATGTATATGTGTACGTGCCTGTGTGAGTTGATGAGCACCACGTGTGTGCAGAAGCCAGCAGAAACAAGGAGAGGAAGCTGTTTTCACTAGAGCCAGAGTTATAGGTGCTGGGAACTGATCCCGGGTCCCCTGCAAGAGCACTAAGTGCTTAATCATGGAGCCAGCTTTCCGGCCTTTTTTCTACCATTTTAACTAATGTCGACATGGCAACCAGACCTAATGATTCAAAAGTACTGTGATTCTGTCTGAGCACTAGTTCAGAAGAAACTCCAATAGACCTATAGGCAACATGTAGGCAAGGTTGGATTTTGAGAGGCCATTGCATGAGATAGTGAGGGTGGAGCCTAAGCTGTAATAGAGGCCTTGGGATGTTAGAGGTGCTGTAATGAGGGATATCTTCTCAGGAAAATAAATTGCAAGTGTAACCTGCCTAAGAGAAAGACCACGGATGCTGCAAGAAGCAAGTCTTTAACGAAAGCTTGTTGAAGCCAATGGGAGCCCACATCGAGCCAGCACAAGCTCAGGATACTGTCATTGAGCTTAGAGCCTGGGTTTCCCCTTTCTAGGTCATCTTGGTCTTGCTCTGGTCTGATCTTCCCTTACTGTACTCCCATTGTTCCCTCTAGGGACAAGAATGTCTATTCTGTGCCATCATGTGTTAGGATTATGTGATTTAAAAGAAAATTACAGGATCCCCAGGATTCCTTGTGTCTCAGGAGACATTGGACATTTAAATAGTGTTAACATCGTTAAGATTATGGGAACTCTTGACATTGGACTAACTGCACTTTGCAGTGTATGAAGGTTTGAATGCGAAATGTCCCCCACTTGTATATTTAAAGACTGTTTCACCTGAGTGAGCTGTTTGGGAGCTTATGAGGCCCTGAGAACATAAAGCCTAACTGACTAACAGGCCATAGGGAAGAGCTTTGAGGGTTACAACCAGGCTCTACCCCAGTCGGAACCCTGGTTCCTGATTGTCCAAGATGTATTTACGTCATGCCAACAGCTCACACCACTATGCAACCAGCCTCTACGGCCACCAGACATTCCCCACCAGGATAGACTGGCATCTCCTGAAAGCATGAGCCAAAAAATTCTTCTTCCTGGCTTACTTTGTGTCCGTCAGGAATTCTGTCACAATGTCAATAAAAGTAACCACCTCTTTGATCGTCCTCAGACTTTCTAAGCACACTTCACTCTTGATGTCCTCTCTATGGTGCTCTTTCCTAACGTGTGCTAATAACTGTCGCAGGCTCTTCTGTGTCTGTGTCCAAATGCTGCTTTATCAGAGAGAACCCTTTCCTGGGCATCTACATCCAACAGAAAACCTTGACCCACGACCCTTGTTGTCCATCTCCATTCCAGTCACACTTTCCCCCAGTGAGGTGTCAGCATCTTGCCTAGCTGACTTTAGATCTCCTGCCGTGGCCTCCCAAGGCTCTCTGATTGCAGGCGTGCACCGCAGCTCAGGCCTTTCCCAGCCACAGTTACCTTCTAAAGCATCTGAGCGTTACACTTTTTCTCTTTTGTTCTCTGCGGTTCCTCTAATCGTGACTGGCACAGTGTAAGGAAAGAGGAGGAAGGAGGAAGGGAAGGAGGAAGAAAAGTCAGGAAAAGGAAAGGAAATATTTTGACAGTTAGCTAAGGTCTCTACAACTGCAGCCATCTTGGTTATCTGAAAGACGAGAGACGAAGTTAAAGCCCGTATCTCCATCACTGGGTTGTTGGGCTGGGAAGCGGCTCCTCCTTTGGTTTAGTGCTGTGGACACAGTAAGTACTCTGGAAACTCAGCTTCTTCCTCTGACTTTCCCCCACTCTGTGGGTGGTCGGCTGGTTGAAAATGCATGGTTGACTCTCACTCCTCTACTTCTTCCCTTCTTCCCTGACCCATCCACATAGCACTTCCCGCCCTGAGGTCATGCTGTCCATTTCTGTCACTCCTGCCTCGTTTCTTCACTATTCTGCTCAGGGCTGGGTCACAGATCCCCCAGTGTGGTTTCTGTGGCCTTTAAACTCTACAATGACTTGCTTCATATCTAGGAAACACACACAGAAGCCACCACTACCACCACCATACAAACACATATACCACAGAGGCACACACCACACACAGACACAGACACACACATGCACATACCACTATCACCACCATCACCATATAAACACACACACCACACAAGCACACATCACATACAGTCACAGACATAGACACACACACACACACACACACACACACACACACACACACACACACACACACTTCAGTTTCCTGAGAACCACGGAGTCTCAATTCTCAATGAGATAACTTAACTTCCCTCCACCTGGACCTCCTGACAACTAGAATGGGGCTACATGGTTGGCCACACAGTTAAACAGTGACAAAGGCAAGCATATCAAACTAGCAGTCTATGGCTTCTGGAGGTCAGTTTCCAGAGATCTCCTTGGATAAGCTGAGGTTGGTGGCCTATCTCCTTACCAAATTTATATACTAGGTGCCTATTGTTCTCTAATCATGGTGACGTTCCCCTGAGGAAAGCAGATATGACTCCAGAATGAACACAGTAAGACTTTGGGGAGCATCATTTCTAGCAGCAACTGAAGCTACTGTTTGAAGTGGAGCCTCAATGCGTTCTACATGATCTGTGTTGTGGTCACAAATGCTTATGTCACACGTGAATCTTTAAAGAAGCCCCTGGCTCTTGCAGGGTTAGTTCACTCTTTTTCCCAGGCTCCTTCTTACATTCTTTTCCCCCTAAATCAACACATGCCCACCCGCTCTGTACTTTCATTACTTTATTACATTTTAATTTATTTATTTGTGTGTGTGTGTGGGGGGGGGAATGCGCGCGCCAGGCCATGGCTTACGTGTGTAGGCCAGAGAACAAATTTGGGAGTACACATTTGGGGAATCAAACTCAGGTCGTCAGATTTGATGGTTAAATGATGGTTTCGTTTACCCCACTGAGCCATCTCGCTGTTTCTCTTTGAATGGTTGAATGGAACGACCTTCGGGACATTGCTGAGATACTGTTGGTGACACAGAAATTGCCAACAGTGTATCTGATTTTATAAAATCTGGCTTATAGAAAATAGGGACGATTTTTTCTGAAACCCATATTCCTTCTCAGACTTCCATCGAGTTATTCATGCTGAAACTGATGCCGTCCTTATAGGAGGCAGGAAAGGCTTTAAGTATTTCCCAATAATCAATACTCAAAAAAGATGAAGTTGCATTAAGCACATCTGCATTTGTTTTAAAGTCCTCATGATGGTTGATTTGCATCTTGAGGATCCATCTTTTTTTGGCATTGCGGACCCACCTTGACTCAACAGACCGAAGGATTCGCAACCTCTCAATTGGTAGGATGGCTGTATGTGGAAAAAGTGTCACTTTACTTGCTATTAAAGACAGTAGCAGGCTCAGGTCCTCTAGGGGCCTCATGGCCTGTGGCTGAGGCTGATAATTATGTTTAATAATAAGGTTGGTTCCGGGATTGTATAGCCAAATATGCAGTCTGGAGAGTTCAAAAATTCATCTTGTGGCTGCCTCTCTGTTCTTGGTTCCTGGACCAGCTTTCTCGGGTTACTCTCCTTTTGACCAAATAAAGTCGTAATCACAGGGAAAGGACTTCAATCCAACAGCTGCTAGGGAACAAGCAAGGCTATTCTATTCACCTGTATAATCAAAGAGATTCCTAAATTACACAGGGCACAGTGACGACCTGGGATCAACCACAGGCGCACTCATGCTGGAGGTCCATAACTCTTGAAATAAGAAGGGGAAAAAAAAAAAAAGGATTAACAGGGAAGATGCCTGGTGTGGGGGAGGGGGGTGCTTACACCTTATCACTGCCAAGTCACTGTAGTTCAGAGTTCCAGGTCAGAGCAGGCCTTTGCCTAGGTGGACACACACTCAGAGCCGAGGAGTGAATGAGATGGGAAGGTGATGCTTGGTGGAACGCAGCAAAGCTACAGTTAAAACCTACTTTTGAAGTGGGATTCCCCGATGATACTGATTGAATGGTGATCGAGACATTTCCTTTCACAGAAAAAGAGCTACGCCAATAGACTACTCACAGAGCTCTGAGTCCTTAGCTGCTGCCCTTCCCCCTGCAGGGTAGCCAGGGCTGAGGTTAATGCAGGATTTATCTTCTGAGGGAACTCACATTTTATGGCTCCTTCTCTTTTCACCTTGTAGAACTGATTCGTGTCCTGAAGGAAGGCCAACCAACAGCTTTTGAGTAGACATCTGCACCTCTCTCCTGGACTTCTGTCCAGTGAGCCTGTTCGCCAGCGTTGCCTGGTAACCGTAGCGTGGGCACTCTGCATATGGGCTCGCACCCGCCTCCACTCTTTGCTAGCGCTTCTACTTTCCTGCCACCGTTCCCTCTCCATCCTGTCCTCCTCCTGGCCCTCTGGTTTTTTCTCTTTCCTTTTTCTCCTTCCTTCGTGCTGCTCTCTCTCTCTCTCTCTCTCTCTCTCTCTCTCTCTCTCTCTCTCTCTCTCTCTCTCTTTCTCTCTCTCTGTCTCTCTCTCTCTCTCTCTTTGAGTGTGTGTGTGTCTCCCTCCTCCACTTACTCCAGCCTTTCCTTTCCTCTTTGTTACTTCCTTCACTTAGCAATTCTTTTATCCAGTTTTGATACACGACCCACAGAAGAGAAGAGAAGCAAGAGGCGGCCTTATCTGGCCGCAGAGAACAGCGCTGGGCCTCCACTCATTTGGTTTCTCTTCCCTTTTTATTTATATCTGTGGTGCCTGAGATCCAAGCTAAGGCCATGTGACTGCCAGGTAAGTGCTGTATCCACGAATGGAAGCCTTCCCCCTCTTGAGGTGGAGTCTAGGTGTCTAGTCCAGGCTGTCCTGATTTCAGGAAGGCTCTAAAGCCTCACCCTCCCTCCCTTCAATTCGTGAGTGTTAGGGTTACAGGTGATTGCCACAAACCCATCTCTCTACCCAATTATTTTCCCTCTTATTTGTGTGTGTGTGTGTGAGAGAGAGAGAGAGAGAGAGAGAGAGAGAGAGAGAGAGAGAGAGAGAGAGAGAGAGAGAACGTACACACCTGAATGAATACTCACCCGTGTATGCACATGTTGAGGCCAGAGGTTAGGGACAGTGTTTCCTCTATTGCTCTTTGTCTGGCTTTTTATGTGGGTGTGGGGGATCTGAACCCGGGTCCCTGTGCATAGCAAGTACTTTGCTCATTCAACAATCATCTCAGCTTCTGCCATTTCTATGTCTCAGTTTAAACAGTGCGGGCCCATGAAGCTTTTTCTAAAAAGTGTCTCCAAGACTGGTCCACACTTTTCTCATTCAGAATTTTATACCAACATTTTCTGTTTGTGTTTCTGTTTATTTGGTTTCATGGGGTCTTTCTACGGGCAATGAAGAACGATGAGCAAATACTGATTGTCTGACTTCTGAGGCTGTAAGTCGCCCTGTTCTCAGTCCACGACGTGTGGATTGCACAAAAGGGCGATTGCTGCGCAGTCAGTTTCTGGTCATCTGGAAAGCAATGCCAGAACGTCTTAGGGGAGTCTCCAACACTTCCTCAAGGTGAATCAAACTCTCATCTGGCCTAGCAAAACCACACATCGCTCCTTTGATATGCCATGTTCCCTTCCATGCCTGTCTCTGTCTTTCTTCTTTCCTTGTTTTGCAAGGTCTCCTTCCCCCTCCAGCACTACAGTACTGACTAATTCCCACCGCCCCCCTCTGTGCACCTCCCCCTTATTCTTATGTTCCACTCTCTACAGTCTTTCTTAATCACTCACCTTTAAATGGCTAGTCAGTGATAAAAGAACTCTTAAGAATGGAGGAGTGGGGAGGATCTGGAAAGAGTTGGGGGAGGGGAAACCATGATCAAAATATATTGTATAAAAGTATTGTAAATAAAAAAAACAGAGAAGAGAGAGATTTTTGTGCTTGCAGAGAGCCAGGGCTCAGTTCATAGCACCTACAAGGTGCTGCAACTCACTTCCAGAGGATCCAGTGACTCCTCTGACCTATGACCTTGCTTGTAGATGGTTCACATTCATGTATGTGTGCACCTGCACGCGCACACATACATTATAATGTGTATGTATATATATTCAAAATCTATGATGCAAAAGGACTGATAAGATGTGTGGGGATACAGGATGGTGGGGGGGCTTTGTATGCTCAGCACTGCAACAAGCTGTTCTCAGCTCTTAAAGACTGTTAATCTTGTTTATTTTGGGGTGTATCATCTACCTTTGCACTCCAGGAAAAAGACATTCCCTTTAGAGAAGTTTATTTCTAGTTATGTTTATAATAATTGTTCATACATTGTTGGGGAAAGGGCTGCTAAATCTTGGGAGTTTGTATCATCTGCAGATGTTGGCTTTATGTAAATCTTGTGATCTGCACCTGCTCACTGCTCTCTGGCAGAGCCATTGTGGAAAGCAAAGTTGCTGTGGAGGGATTCTTGTGCCCTGTATCCCACAATGTCTGACAACAAGGACAGAACACTTCCCTTCTGCCTAGAATTCCCTCACCATAAAGGTGACATGACTCAACCATTAATTGGTTGTAGGATCCTCTTGGGCCTTGAGCTTCCCACTGTAAAGGTGACAAAGCCTTGCTGCTAAAGAATTGTGGGATGAGACTAATCTACAGATTTCCTTCATTACTCAAATAGGGCTTTGGATGAGGGGACAGAGTTTTTGTGTCAATAGAACACCTGATGAGCTTCTGTATAAATGAAAACACCTGAGATCAGATGATCTGGGCTCCGCTGTCCAGTGTGGCACTTGCCATGGCAGGTGGTCCCCTCTGCTGAGGTCTGGCAGGCTTCGCATCTATGAAAGCGTAGCCTTGTCTTTCCTCGCAGGCTCACACAGTAGCATGACACTACACATTCCTGATAAAATGCTCTCTAGTTTTTTACATTTTCACAATTTTGAGAATTCTCATGGTATTTTCCAGTGAGTGTATACATTTTTTTTATCCAAAGAAATTTCAGATTATGGGAATATACTGAGGAAAATATAGTAAAATCTGTTGTATGTGTTATACAGAAAGACAAATTTAGACATATTTTTCGAATGTTTGTCTAAAAGAACCTGAAGTCACTAAAGACGATGCTAAGTCTCTTTCATTTTCTCACTCCCCCCGCCCCCACCGATCAATACCCAGAACAAGTTACCATCCTGAATTTAGCATGTTTTCTTTTCTTACAGAATAGTGTTCTGTGTGGCTTAAAATTTATGCAGGGTTACTTAAGTTAAAAGTTAAGTTTGAAATCTAAAAATGAGGGATGACTTTCTTATCTTTCATAAGGCCGTCGTGGTGTCACAGGCAACCCCACTTTGAAGACGGCATCACAGGCTACTTGCTCTGTAGATGATGTCACAGGCTACCCCCTTAACAGATGGTGTCACAAGCTACCTACTTTGAAGATGGTATCACAGGGTACCCCTTTTATAGATGTATCACAAACTACCCACTTTGAAGATCTTGAGAAGGCGTCACGTGCTACTCCCTTTGTAGATGGTGGCGCAAGAGAGCCCCTTTGGAGACCAACGTCTTTGAGCGAGGAAGGTGTTCAAGGTTGTTGTAAACGAATGAACGAATGAATGAATGAAGGCAAACTCATGAAAGGAAGACACAGACAACCAAGTCACTGGCAGTTTGAGTGCATTTTCCTTCTCTGTTCAACTGCACAGAGAGCTGAGAGAAGCCCTAGGATTGCACAGATTACTCAAGGCAAAATGAGGAAGGCGGACAGTACCACAGAGGAAGACGTGAGGATCCCAGGAACTCACCTCCACAGGCATCTAAGTCAAACTCTAGAGGAAGCTGAGGCCAGAATTACTTTGTCTCCCTCAACACAGGCGCATTCTTCTGTGTTCCCAATAAGATGTTGGTCAACAAGGGGGATTATCTTGTGACCCCATCTACAAGGAGGGCAGCCTGTAACACCATCTACAAACGGGGTAGCTTGTGACCCCATCTGTTAAGAGGATCGTCTAGACAACATCTACAAAGCCAGTCTTCGCCTTTCCTTGAACTTTGTCTCTGTCCACATTTTCTCACTCTCCATCTTAGGGATTTCCACACAGCGTTTCCATCTTCTGGAAACACAGAGTCGCTGTGCCTCTGTCCTAAAGGTACTTTTTAACCACAGAGAATCATTTCTCCCCCAAGCGTCCTTTCTGGATCGCTCATCTTGCCAGTTCTTGATGGAACCCAAGATGCATCTTTATGTCTTTTTGCTAAAATGACAAATGCACTATGCCCCTTCTCCCAAATGCTCCGTAGGTTTTATTTGACAGCAGTGGACTTTTGTGGACATTTTGTCCTTGATAGAGCTGCAATCTGTTCCTCATTTCTAGACCCTCAGCTCTGAGTATGCAGCCCTGACTCCTGTAGGTCTCAAGTGTATCTCGCTTACTGTGGTGGGGCTTGCTATAAGACTGATCTCTGCCCTACAGAGTACAGTGTGGACCATGAACCAGGAGCAGCAGCCACAGCTGAGAGATTGCTAGAAAAGAGCAGTCCCTGATCAGACACTCAGGGCGGGGTAAGGAATGTTCGAACTGAGGACTACTGATGGGCATCCTGCGCAGATGAACTCTTTGAGCAACCAGTTTTTACACATTCAGGGATACAAGAACTAAACCCAGCTTGTTGAAATCTCTTTTGCTTTGACAGGTCGATCATGTACTGTGTGTAAATATGCAGGGACATGGTGGCAGCTGGAGCTTGCTTTCAGTCTCTGATGTTCTTTTCACAGAAGAGAGAGAGCCGCCTGTCTGTCAACACACACACCCTGCTCTTCTTCACTGCCCTCAGTTTGCACTTAGCTGCTCTGTCCCCGGCATGCAAGGAATAAGAGGAATAATAAAGGCAGCACTTCATGCAAAGCCAGCCTCCCTCTGGCCCCCTGTGCTATGCGTGGCATTCACATAACCTGGCCAAGCCACCCAAGCCCCTCTTCTGGTAAGATTCACCTGCACCAGGCAGACAGTGAGGGATTGTTCAGAGCAAAACACTGTGCAATCAGTTGGAGATAACAGAGGCACAGAGGTCAGGCAGGCAGCCCAGAGCATCTTTCATCTTTGACTTATATTGGTAGGGCCTGAAGTGTGGCATCAGCCTGGCCTGCCTGGCGGTCAATGGCTGCCTTGTTCTGTCCCCGCCATTTATCTGCCATCTCTCTGATGTCACAGGTTTCATTTGGATAGCTGACTTCAAAGGTGCTTTTCAAATTTTTTTAATTTTTCTATTTCAAGGATAATAGCCCCGCTTTTCAAAAGCATTTTGCTCTGCAATCAAATCAAATATTCTTAAACGGACTGGGCCAAGTTAGCCCAGCCCAGGCGCAGAGGTTCCCAAAAGGTGGCCAAAACTTGGTGCCAGGTCTAACAGGTAGACAAAGGGAAGCTGTGTTTTCTGCCCACCTCAATTGTATTCTTTTCTCAGATGCACCCTTGTGCTGAGATTTAAAAACAAACAAACAAATGAAATGCTTACTATTGTCTGTTCCCCTCCAGAATATCTGCAGTGTTCTCCGGAATATCTAGATACAGAGTTATCTGTGTTTCGGCTCACTGTGTTTTTCTAATGGGCTAACTTGAGCCGATGGGAGATGCTCTGACCTTCAAGCCATATAGACTTTGGTTTTAACCTTAAACCTGTATATATGTCGTAGAGTCTATTGCTTTGTGATCTAATTTTTTGCAGGGGTCTTTTCAAATTCTGTTATCATCTCAATGGCTAGATGGGTTTCCTGGATCATATAGAGGGTGGGTGGCCTGATCAGTCTTTTAGGCAGGCGGGGTCACCAGGCACGGTCTGGGTCTTTTCATATGATGGATGTATTTCCAGTGAATAATAATGGCTAATCTCAATTGGAATGTGCTAATTCCTACACACTTAACTAAGTAGTTTATTTACATTTTCTTGTTGGATTATCATTCAGTTCCCACGACATATCAGACTTTTAAGTTAATTTATTTGGATGTGCTTGTGTACAAACATATGGAGGCCAAAGGTCAAGTCCTTGCCCAGGAGTCATAAATATTATTATTGTTTTTGTTGTTATGAGGGTGGTGTCACACAGAACCTGGAACTTCCCAGTTTGGGCGGATTTTCTGGACCATAAGCTCCATGGAGTCTCCTGTGTCGGCTTCCATAGTGCCCAGGCTGCAAGTGCATGCCACCATGTCCAGCTTTTTAATGCGGGTTCTGGGGTTTAAACACATGTCCTCATACAGACTTAGACATTTTCCTGAACCTTCATTATGTCATCTTATAGGTGAGAAATTAAGGCTCCAGGAGATCTGAGATTCCCAACTCACGTCTGTCTGTCTCCAGAACCAGGACTCTGAGCTACAGTATTTAGTTTCTTTTCGTGTACTGCTACAGTCAGAATCCGAGCAAAGGGGATTACAGAGAAATCTGTAAGAGATAAGAGAAAAGGGGGCACCTGTGATTTTTGACTGGGAAAAAATTTTCTCATGACGTCAGAAAACACAATCCTTCAATCACTTGGGAGTCCTCCCCTCAGCCACGGTCTTTTTCTTCTCTGATACTAAAGAGAGTCCTGCGTCTTCCCAGCGGGATGAAAGGAAATTCCTTTGCAGTTTAGGAGATGAGGAGTTGCAGGTGATGGCCCAAGGCTGTGCCTGAAGAGCATGAAACAAACTCATCTTTACACGCGCTGTCTTGCAGCATTTAGCTTCCATGGCACCCGTGAGTAAAGGGCAAGCCGGGGTATACACTGTATGCTTTAGGGATCCAATCTCAAAATTCTGAGGACTAGAGCCAGTGAGATGACTCAGCAATTGTGGGCACTTGTCACAAAGGCCGACGATCTTAGTTCAGTCTTAGAACTTGATGGAAGGAGAGAGCTGCCCTCTGACCTTCACAGGTAAGCCAGGCGTGGCACATGGGCACACACACACACACACACACACACACACAAATTTTAAAATTGAGAATGAAGTTCAGAGACAAGATAGAAAAAATTACACACATCAAGATTAAGGGAAGAAATTCAGGAACATAGAAGTTCTCTCAAGAAGAACTCTGTGCAGAAGAACAATGGAAAATAGCACCCAGGAAAATGGAGGTAGTGCAGATGAGTCAGGTGTTCAAGATACAGAATGCTATTAATTTCCTTGAGATCATGTAGCCAGGAACTGGAAATGTCAGAGTTCACACTCAGGTCGTTTTGCCTGCAAAGCTCAGATATTGCCAGGCCCAACAATGAGGCTTCTAGAGAGCACATGGGGTTCAGTTTACATGGGGTCCACGTGGGAGGTGAGAGAGGCCCTCTCTAGGAGGATGTGGTAACCTGGGGTATTTTCTGAAGTTGATTCCCTGTATTCCACTCTGAAAGTGGTTCAGAGTATCAAGTTTTCTGGACAAGGATGAGGGCCAAAATATAATGACACAGTCAGGAAGAGATCTGAGAACTGTCCTGCCAAAAATGGAGACAGTTCTTATGAATAACTAGCACACTAAGGATCTAGGGAGCTTGAGATATGTAACCCATAGCTGAACATCTGCCAAGGGGAACAAGTCAGCAGCGACTGCCTGCTTGCTCCAAGGAGCCATCTAGAGCACTGGGGAAAGTTACTGGGACACTGCTTCCAACCAGGTATTAAGTCTCATATTGCTACTTACAACAAATTGTTCCAATTTTAGTTGCTTAAATAGCACATGTTTATTTATCCTGCAGTTCTGCAGATCAGAAGTTTGGCATGGATCTCATTGGACTAGGGTCAAGATGTCCTCATGGCTCTCGAGTGTTCTTTCTCTTATTCCTCTAGTACCTAGAAATGACATATTTTGGTTTATTGCTTCCTCTGTCCATAGCAGTAACACTGCGCAGCTCTGCATAGTCACAGCTCCCTTGTACATAAAGGCTCTCTTAGCTTTTAAGGATACGAGATGATTCCGTTGGGTCCACACAAATAACCAAGTATGGTCTCCCTATGTCAATGTTCTTAAGCTTCTCATCTCATCGCAAACTCCCTTTGCCATACAAAGTAGAACATTCAAGGTATGGGTTGGTGGCGTCATTAAAAGGCCGCTATTATGCCCACCATCTTGTGAAGTAAAGGAGTGAGCTTCTTTGACACTCTGATCTTGAAAATAACTCAACAGGAAATGGACCCATTTCTGATGCTGACGCTGTAGGTTGGATTCCAGTACCTCACGAGGAGTTGGCCAGATGTCTTTATAAGGCTGTTCAACCCCGACACAGGATTCTGTCAAGGCAAATGGTATAGTATGCTGAATAATGTCCCTCCAAAACTGTTACTGACTTACACCCTCAAGATGTGACCTTATTTGAAAATAGGATCTTTGCTGATACAATTAATCAAATGGAATCAGGCTGGAAATGGGGCTTGTCCTAAGTCTACCGACAAGTGTCCTTATAATAAGAAGCAAGGTTCACAGTGGGTGAAGAAATTTAGGTGAGGCTGCAGCAGCATTGGGAGTGATAAGCTACAGTGTACAAAGCACAGTTAGAAGCTACCAGAAATGAGAAAGGGGTTGGGAGGGTTCTATGCAAAGGCTCAGAGGAAGCTTCTGCTGCCTTGATTTCAGACTTCAGGGCTCCAGGCCTCTTGGGCCACCCAGTTTGTGGTCTTTTGCTGTAGCAGCTCTAGGAACAAATGGACTAACCCAGAGGAAGAGCTGTCTTGTCACACATGCTCTTTTAGCTTTTTCAACCCTGGACATTCTTAGCCTTCTTCTCTGCGTATTTCCTCCCTCATGTCTGTCTATCATGCTGGCTAAGGGGCCTAAGAGTCTAGTGGCCCAGAGCTAGGACTCAGTGTCTCTGTTACTTAGTCCTCCTGTTTGTAAATCAGTGATCAAAATTTGATCTACCCTGTGGACTTGTGAGTGAGATTTAAATAAACCGTGATTGGTAAAGGAAGTGCTCAAAAGAGTGCATTCACTCTTTCTGTGGTTGCTTATGGGTCCTGCGTTCTGCACTGGTACTCTCTTAACTTCCTGAGATGCCTCAATGAGCCACGCTGATGCCACTGGCAGGACTCCGCTTATATTCCACCAAGGAGTAAAAAATAGTGGACAGCAGCGTAATAAGTGTGTAATTACATTCTAGGCTGGAACCTAAGAGCTATAGAAAGCCTAAAGCATAGAATGAGGTGTGGAGAGTATTTGTGAAGAACTGCAGATGTGTGTGTGTGTGTGTGTGTGTGTGTGTGTGTGTGTTGCACATGAGTTAGGTCAACATCAGGGACTACTTTTTAAATGTCTTATGATATGAGACTGTGTTTCTCGTTGTGACTTGGGACTGGCCAATTAGGCGAGGGTGACTGATCAGAACCCCCCCCCCCCCCAGGGCCCTCCTGTCCCTTCCTCTCAGCACTGGGGATTACAAGTGTCCAGCTTTTTTCTTTCTTTTTGTTTTTTTCTGAGGTTCAGGTCTGCAAGCTTGCTCATAAGCCACCCTACTTGCTGAGCTATTTCCCTTTTTCTTTGTGGGTTGATTTTGTTGTTGCTGTTGTTTGGTTGGTTTTTGCTTATTTTTCTTTTTTAAACAGGGTTTCTCTTCATAGCTCCAGTTGTCCTGGAACTGACTCTGTAGACCAGGCTGACTTTGAACTTGGAGATGTGCTGGGATTAAAGGCATGTGCCATCACTTCCCGGCTTAGGTTAAAATTTTTGAATACGGAAGTGAGGGAAGACCTTGGGACAATAAGATGCATACGGAAAGGAAGGAGTTAATACCACTGGAGTGGAAAGAAAATAGTTAATTCGTGCAAACATCTGACAAAGATCAAGTAAGGAACAGAGAACAGGCAGTACAGAGGTTCCGAGGCAGGAATAGCGGTAATGTGTTTAAAGAAAGGTGAGATTATGTAGCTGGGTAGAGCTGTATCCAGAAAGATGGAAGAAGACACAATGAGTACACGGAAGGAGCGGGGAGACGATGAAATGGCTTGGTAGAATCTAAAGAATTTGTGTTATTGATACCACGGAGTATAAATTATGGAGGCCGAGGATCATGTTAGTTCCCATGTGAATCTGGTCTGTATAACAGAGAGATTTGAAAAGTCCTTGTCTGATAAACTTTGACTGAATGTTTCAATACTTGTATTCCTGAATCTACATCAAAAATCCAGGAGCAACAGTCCCAAGTCCTGGGTCTCTGCTGCTAATTGCTACCCCGAGCCCTCAGCTATCTCTCCTACATTTGAATAACAGCATTCCTTCAGTGCATACAATGCGGAGAACCTAGAATGTACAGTATTTAAATGCCAGGGAACTTTTCTATTGGTTCCCTGGAAAATAACTAAAAGAAAATTCTGCTACTCACTGTTCTGAAACTTCTTTGAGCCTTTTATCTTCAATATTATTTTTACCTTAAATTTTAATTCCACCCTCTTTTCTTCTATCCCAGCACCTGCTCTGGGCCCTACAGAGGGCTTTTTCATCTAACAGCCTCAAAGAAAGAATGAACTCGTGATCCCTTCGGAGGCTTAAACTCACTTGATAATCTCGAGTATTTAAAACCAGAGGAATCAAGCCGACTGCTCAGTATCTCATTCATCTTGAGCTTAGCCAGGCAGACTGTTCTGACCCAAATCCAGATAGAGAAGGACTTATTTGCAAAGCAGCCCCATCTGATGATAGCTAAGATCCCCTTATCTTCTAGTTCCTATACCTAGAGATACACCAGTGGCCCATGGGGTGTTTCATAACTACAAACCCAGGCCCACACCCCAAAGCTGTCAAGAGAGAAACTTCTAACAGTGGGGACGAGGAAGTTGTATTTTATGTCTCCTTGGTTCCATGGACTGTTTTCACACAATTTCTAATAATACTGAGTCTGCATATGTAATATCCTTCCTGTCTTATTAATTTGTTTTGTGTGTGTGCATGCATGAATGTGTGTGTCTGTACATATATGTCTAAGTGTGCATGAAGAGGTCAGAGGTGGGGGATGTCGGATGTCTTCAATTGTTCTCTACCTTATGTTGTTTTGAGGCAGAGTTTCTTGTTGAATATGGAGCTCTCAGGTTGGTCAGACTGGCTGACCAGTGAACTCTGGGAGTTCTCCTGCCTCTACCTACCTCTAGCGCTGGGGCTTGAGGCTTGCAGTACTACGCCTGCATTTATATGGGAGCTGAGTATTGGACATATGTCTTCATGCTCCTGTGGGGAGCACTTTACCAACTCAGTTACTCGCAAGCCCCTTCTTACCTGTTTTTAAAGGCACTGCTGAAAGAAATTCCTCCTACCATCTCCACCATTTATTCAGTTTTCTTATAAAAGCAAACAGCTCAGTTTTAGTAGAGAAGAGGTTATCTAGGGTCATTATTTATTCATTTCACTAATATTTATTAATCTGAGCAGTTTGCTAGCCCTTGGAAATATGATGATAAGTAAGACGTGGTCCTGACTTCTTGGTCCTTCACCTGCACTGGGAAAGACAGAGCAGTGAGCAATGCATTGTGGAGATGCTGCAAGAGTGGATACCTGATGTGCATATTTAGGTGGATTCCCAGACAGGTGCGTGTTGTGCAGATGTTTTCTCATAATTGAAACATTCTGTCCCAGAAAGACGAGGAAGGCTCCTAAGACTCAGGAGCCCACCGAAACTTCAAAGGCTCAGCATTGTGCTCCCCAAGCCTGGGCACTCTGTCCAGGAGGGAGGCTCCTTATACTCAGACAGTAAACAGACCTCACAAGCCTAAGGAAGTTCCTCAAACTTAAAAAGTTCACCAAGGCTCCTTCTTAAGGAATCTGCTAAGGAATAACAACTGCTAAGAAGTGGGCGTTCCCTTACCTATGGGCTTGTTGGCAAGGAGTCACCAGGAGCCCCATGGAGTGGTGTTTCCAGTGATACAGTTGTCTATTGCTAGCCCATGCTCCTGTAAGGAAACCCTCACCCATAGTCTTCTGAGTAATTGATCCGCTATGTTAGATCTGTGAAGGACGTTCCTTTGGTTTGCTGGTGGTGCCTTATCTGGGGCGAAAAGACATTTTGTTCACATCTCTTCAGGAAAAGACCTACAAGACTCAACTCAGAAAGTTACAAGATTCACAAGTTACACCATCTCCAAGGATACAAATGGAGTAAAACCACTGTTGGGAAGAAGAGACTCTCTTTGTGGAGCTGCCTGCATGATGCAGGGGGTTCTGGAGGGGTGGCTTTTGTAATTTGTCATTTGTGCTAGGTTCGGCTTTTTGGTGACACAGCTGCCCTTGTGCACCCATATTCTTGTAAGAAGCCCCAGTAACTCCATTTCTTTGCCAAACTATATTTCTATGGAATTGTTTCGTTGGTCTGATATCAGCACCTTATCTGGGGTAGACAGACATTTGTTCATACTTCCAGGGAAAAGTCACAAAACTGTGCATCACAGGAGACATAAGCATTTGTGTTTTGTGCCTATTTCGACAAGCAGGTGCACAGAGCTATGCCATTTTCTCACAGATCATTTGACTTACATCATCTTCAGTGTTATGATTGTAACAATGAACTCAAGTGACTTTTTATGTTTAAAAAGTATTCCCGAGATACCTATCATTCATATCCCCAGTGTAAGTTGCCAGGAAGCTCCCTGAACAAGCAGGTGCTGAAGTCCGCAAGGAAGACAGCAGACCCCAGAGCCTGCGGCACTCGGTCAGGCAGAACTGGGGCCATGAGCAAGAACAGCATGTTTTTCCCTGAGGTTTGTCAGACGGGAAGCCAGGTCTCTGCTGTACTCTGGGAATTCCCAGCCCCTACTCCACGCGTCATGGAAAACCTTCAATGCATTATTTTCAGCAAATGTGGCTACAACCCACCTATTTACCTTACACAGAATAAATCCATCACCTGGATGTCCTTTGTTTCAGATATGTTGAGGGGCTGCAAAGGAGTTCTGCTTTTTTTTTCTCAAGCTGCACTTCCTTTATAGAGTTGTGGCAAATATTCCCATGGCAGCAGTACAAAGATTCCATAAGCACTGCTGAGAATTCTTAATGATGACATTATTAATGATGCTTTGCCTGTGTGTGTGTGTGTGTGAGAGAGAGAGAGAGAGAGAGAGAGAGAGAGAGAGAGAGAGAGAGAGAGAGAGATTTATGCCCATGCATGAATACATGGGCCATTATCTGTATATGTAATCTACCCTTAGAGGTTACGCATTATAGTTAGGGTGCTTTTATTTTGTTTCACCTTTGCAATCTTAAAAGGAATCAGGGGTAGGTGATACTATATCCTTCTGCTAATAGAAAAAAGAAAAGACCTCAGTTTGTGTTGTGTTCCAATTTCACAGCTGAGGAGAAGAGGGACCTGGATGTGAACCAGTTTCCAGCTTCAAACTGAAGTCTCTCTTGTCTGTGTCACCGGTGCTGGTTTTACACTCTTTGACCATTCACACTCCACAGCACTTGACGAAGGAAGACTGCCACGTCTATGAACTTGTCCACTTCTTAGTATGGAGGGAAAGACAAGGATGGGCCTGAGATCCTCTGTCGGAATATTTGATATGTTTTTGTGCAGACTGGCGTTTCATATGCACTCTAGGGTCTACCTGTAGGTAGCACTGAGATGCTGTTTGTCTATGGCTGTCACTGTAGGTTTTGTTTTCTGACTGTACAAATCAATCCATCATTAACAAATAGGAGTTGTGTGTAATATCAAAGAAACTTATTTTGCTCAGGACAAATACAGAAACAGTTCAATAACAATGCCTCCCAGTCCCTCCAAAGCACATGTGTATGGCATGGTGTCATTTACAGTAATGATTTACATGGATTAAGCCTGATAGCTTCGAAGGTATTGGCTGGGATAATTTTGCTTTTATGAGATGTCACCCTGAGGTCAGGAAATAAATGTCACCGGCACCTAGGAAAGCAAGTTGAAAAGGTGAGGGGCATGAAGTCGTGCCTCGAGGGTGACTGAGGGTGTTCCCAGCACACTCGGACAACAGCCTGCCCCTTCTGTCTTCATCTGTGTGTGGGTGTGTGTGTGTGTATGTGTGTGCAAATCCCCAGAAGCCTGCGGTTATTAATGGGGCACCAGCTGCTCTGCTTTTATTGCTGTCAGTCACAGTGTCTGCCTCTGCCAGTCTGCAGAGATGCGGCCTCGGTGACCAGAGCGCAGTGTTGCCGGTCTGCGTTTGCCTTCTCCCTGCCCTTTTCCATCTTCCAACAGGAACTTAGACCGCTAGTGCTTTTGATTCCACTGGCTGCTTCGGAAACAACAGATGTCAGACAGCGCCACCTGCTGACCGAAAGAGGAATATTTGCCGTCACAAAGCTGTGAGCACCTAACCCCAGGGAGTCAGCCTTGTCCGTCTCAGCTGTGACCCAATGTGAAATATATCAGAAAAAGAAAAACGACTTGAGCTGGACACAGACAACAGAATGGTGGCTTCTAAACAGCAGGACTTGGCAATATTGAGAAGTTACTATTTAGTAACAGAGTTTCCGTTTTACCAAGTAAAGGATTTGGAGCCAGGAAGATGACTCTGTGGCAAAGGTGCTTGCCATGGATCCTGAGTTCAATTCCTGGAACCCACATGATGGAAGGAGAGAACTGACTCCTATGAATTTTTCTTTGGCTCCCACATTTGGGCCCTAGCACACATGTCACACACACACACACACACACACACACACCACACCACACACCACACACTACACCCACACACCACACACACACAAGAAATAGTGTTTAAGACAGATAAAGAGTCTGGGGCAGGCTGGTGGTAATGCCTGCACAATAAAAAAAAAGGTGTTTTGTATCATGAACTGTATACTGATGGTAAGTTTTATGATGTGTTATCATAAAAACCTATATACAGGTATAAATAAATGTATTAAATGAAGTGTTTTATTCAACCATTAAAGGTAAATGGATAGCTGAATAAACATAAGCAAAATTATTTATTGATTAGAAAACTTCCCCATAGTTAATTAACCTTGACATTATGAAAGGACACAGTCTGCTCACTAAGAGAAACCACAGAATGATAATAATAAGAAATGGCCCTGTGTCATGAGAGCTGGGTTCTGGTCCCTAACTCTCCAGCTGGGGATGCCAGGAACTTATTTTTTCTGAGCTGACTTATTCACTAATCTATTAAAACAGAGAGATCTGAAAATTATTTCAGCTTTAAGAATAAAAATTCAAGTAACGATTTGACTCTTAAAATATATACTTGTAATCTCCCTCTCTCTCTCTCTCTCTCTCTCTCTCTGTGTGTGTGTGTGTGTGTGTGTGTGTGTGTGTGTGTGTGTCTGTGAATTTACATGAACCATGTGCTTTCAGGAGCCATAGGAAGCCAGAATAGATCCTCAGATCTCCTGGGACTGGAGTTACAGGCAGTTACGAAGCACCATGTTGGTGCTTGGAACTGGACCTGAGTCCTCTCCAAAAGCAGTAACACTCTTAACTTTGGAGCTACTCCTCAGCCCCAGAAATGTTGACTTTAGAGCAAGTGTGTGTGTTTGTCTGCGTGTGTGTGTGCGTGTGCAGACCAGAGGTTGACATATGTCTTCACATATTTTTTGAGACAGGATCTGTCACTGAACCTGGAGCTCCTTGACTTAACTAGGCTGACTGTACCAGCATCAGGGACACCCCTGTCTACAGCACCAATAATACTGTGGTTACAGACAATGCCACCACAAATGGCCTTTCGTATGTGTGCTAGGGATCTAAAGTCAGGTTCTCAGCCTTGTGTGACAGACACTCTCTGCTGACTCGGCCATCTCCCTAGCCCCTAGTACAGGCTTTATTTAAGGAGAAAACACCAAAGGGAAAGTAGATGTGACAGTTTTCCCATCAAATTCCAACGCGATAGCAGGTTATTAAAATGGTTTGTCAGTTTCCAATCAGTGTTTTATAAGACGAAATAGAGCAGAAACAGTCGACTGCTTCTCATTCTCATGGGAAATGTTGTTTTGCTTCCTTCGGGCTATCCACATTAGTTCTTCTTCCTCTTTAGCATAGGAGTCTGGGTAGGATAAAGCAGGCGAGGTGAGTGAGCACATTCTGAGCTGGGAGATGCCAGTTGCTTCACATTCTGCACACCATGTCGCGTTTATGAAAAGGGACGCCTTTTCACAAACCAGGTATACCTTAAGGCCAGGAGGCATGGGCTCAAGAAGCTAAATGGCAGGCAAGTAATTATTACTAAGTTCACTGGTTCTCAACCTTCCTAATGCTGCAATCCTTTAATACAGTTACTCATGTGGTAATCTCCTACCATAAAATTATTTTTGTTGCTACGTCATAATTATAATTTTGCTATCTATGAATCATAATGTAAATATCTGATATGCAGATGGTCTTAGGCGTCCCCTGTGAAAGGATTCTTTAATTTCGCCAAAAGGGTCGCGGCCCATAGGTTGAGAAATGCTGTTCTAGCACTTAAAGCGGATTCCTATGAAACATTTCCATATAACCTAAGGTCTCATCTACTGTCTGTTCCAATGTTTCACTCTGCAAACTAAGCAGTCGGCTATGGGACACCTGAACTAAAAAACACATGTCTGCAGTGCTTTGCAAGATGCAAGGACTCAGGGAGTGTCCTTGTTCTTTTCTGAGAGTTTGGCTTCGTAAAGGATTTTAAGATCTAAAGAAGGCTTTACAAACCCCCAATGTTTTCTAACAGAGGCAAATGACGGTGGACTAAGGTCATATCAATAATGTGGACTTTTACCTCAATGAGTGAGAAATTCAGAATCCCCAAGACTTAGAAATTAGTATTAATCTAGACAGAATGGTGTAATAAAACAAACCAACACTTAGGCCTAACAAAATAAACCTTTTTTTGTGTTCATTTTTTAAAGTCTTCTTTGGAAGCTCTATCAAAATTTTTTCTACATCATGTCTTAGGCTAGCATCAGTAGGATTTTCTCAGGAGGATGTGCATGGCTTTTAGCAAATTTCAGATTCTGTCAGGCTTGGACCTTGGGAACTACCCAACTCCATATTGGCATCATTCATAAACAAGTGTGTTTAGTGGCACGTTCTCTTGAAATAGTTTTAGTTCAATTATGTGTGGGGTTTGGATAATGAAGTCAAATAATCATTACGTTACACATAGGAAAATTATTTTAGGTCAAATAGATCAATTAAGACAAACTACTCAATTAAATAATAGGTTGCTTCATGTTACATGTTAAGTTGGCTGTAAGTTTAAAAATCAGAGCTGGAGGAATGGGATCACCAATCAGTTGATAGCATGCCTGAATGGCACACATGAAAACCAAGACTTCCGTTTTAACACTATAAGAGGCGCAGTGCCATTGTGCCCGGCCCTAGGGAGGTGAAGTCAGAGTTTGAGACCCTCCTGAGCTCCATGAAATCCTGTCTCAAAAAACAAACAGGAAAACAAAACCAAAACAAATCAAAATCCAGAAGCAGAAAGTTAAAAATTACCATCATTTTTCAGTATCTCGAAACAGAAAGTGGTTGTGTGAATTCTGTCACTTTGTTGTGGGCAGAGATAGTCCTTGAGCCTTCCTGTGGCTCCAAGGAGGCACCTTTCCAAGCCATCTTGTTTGCTTTGTGGAAATCCTCTGCCTGTCACAGAACTGAGTTACTCTGCAGAAACTACTGACCAGTCATTACTTAATCAATGTGAACCGAACAACACTATTCCCTCCACGACACCCAACACCGGATGCACAGGGTATCTTTTACTTAACAGAGCCTGAAGTCAGGCACTCGGGGCTCACGTAACAGTTCCATGAGGTTGCCAAGGGAACAGAACTCCCCAGGTTTCTGCTCCATTATCCTGGAAAGTGACCGCCATCCTCAAGGTCCAGTCTGGCCTCCATGGCTGCAGCCATTTGTCGGCAAGATAAAGCTCGCTGCTTTCCTTTCAAGAGACCGCTCGGAAGCAGCTGCTGCGGACTAATGTGAAATATTTGATGAATGTTTGCATCATTTTTAATGATTCTCTGGCCAACTCATCCAGATTAACAGCCAGCTATCGTTCTATAAGATCTGATCAAAGAATTTCTCTTTCCCAAGGTTCTGGGTGCAGGACTGGAAGAGGTTGCAGGGTAGAATAAAATGGAGAGTTCCTTGGGGGGAAATGTAGAGAGTTCTTTGCGGGGAGGGTAATGTAGACTGTGGAGATGACAAGTTGGCAAGTAGTTTGCTCCTCAGCCTTGTGTCTAATTATATAAAATGCTCTAAGAAAGAGGTCTCAGAATGCACTAGCTTGAATGAGAGAGCATGTCTTTCCCACGTGGTAGGGTGATGGTGTTTGTGTATGGGTACTTGTATTGTAGCTTTGCCCTCTTAAAACGTATTGTTTTCTTCTGAGTAAAAGTGTTCCCCCATCCCAGGGCTTTCAAAATGGCCAGGGAGCTTGTGTCTGAATCTTTCGATGGTACCTGAAATATTTCAGTTTTGCTCATACTGAGTGGCTGGCTCAGCAACTGAAACAGTTTCTGTAGAGGCATGGAAGAAGGCATGCTCTGGATCAACTAGCATAGCTTGGAGTCTTTCTCATTGTTGAGTTTCGTCAGCTCCCGATGACTGGGTGAAATTCCGTTTCTGAACATCTAAGTTTTAGCAGCAAAACCTGGACTGCGGGAACTCCCTGCTTTATGGCTGATGAGTGAAGCACGGGATAATGAAGGCAAGCAAAGCCACAGGTCTCAGTTATTAAGTAGTAACAGAACCAAACACGCCATCACAGGGGGGAGCACTACTCAAGCCTGAGTCGCTGAGGTGTACCTGTCCTTCCATTCATATCAGCCTGTGGGTGGGGACTCGAGTGTCCCGTGGATCTAACACTTACTTCACTTAAAATTCCATTTTTACCTAGTTGTGTAGTTATATCCAAATGTTTCCTGAGAGAAAGGGTTACATTTTAAGGAAGAAAAACATCCACTGTGGTCATGATTTTTACCAACTCAGTTTGCATCAATCAATGTTTTACGGAGAATAAGGAATTAGTACTGGTCCTGAGAAATGGACAGCTGAAGTTCCCCCTTTCCCCACCTTCCTTCCCTTCTCTTTCTTTTTAAAGTAACAGCTTTACTGAGATATAGTTAATGTAGCATAAAGATCATCTATTTAAAGAAGAAAAGTTCTGTGTCTTTTATGTACTCAGAGTTGTATCACCATCTTTATAATCAATTTTGAGAATATTTTAATACCCACCCCTTAAAACTCATCTCATTAAAAGTCTAACCCTAATTCCCCTCCTCTCATATTTTGGAAAATTCTACTTTCTGTCTCCACGGATTTTCCCATTTGGAATATTCCATGAACTAGAATCATCCAATATGTGAATTTGGGGAAAGATTTCTTTCACTTAGCCTATTTTTTAAAGTCTGACCCTGTTGTGCCATGTATTAGTCCATCATTCATTCTTACAGCCAAACAATATCTATTCTGTAGATATGGCATACTTAACAGTTTGTGGACTGGTGGGCATTTGAGACATTTCTATCTAGAGGTCTATGAATGATGGAGCCATAACATTCATTAACATGTTTGTTAATGTGTAAATGACTTTTCACTTCTCTGGAATATATATCTTCAAGTGGAATTGCTGCAAATTTCAGCCTTGTGAAGATCTGTCAGGTTGCTGATCAAAGGGACCATACCATGGATATTCCCACCAATCCTGTATGAGGCTCCTATAATTTCACTACAAGTTGATGGACATTCATTATCCTTTCTTTTTATTCCAGACGTTCTGACAGATGTGGTGCAGTAGTACTTCATAGGCCTTGATTTGTATTTCCATGATGGCTAGAAAGACTGGTAAGAATGTTGGTACACACCTTTAATACCAATATGCAGAAGGCAGTGATGGTCTACACACCTTTAATCCCTAAGACAGAAACAGAGTGTGCAAGCAGACACAGGAGGCAGTACTCAGAAGGAGTCAGTGTCAAATTGGGAGTGATGTCTAAGATGAGTCAGAGTGAGGGACAGGCAAAGTGACGAATCAGAGGAAGAGTTAGCAGAGTGAGTCAGAGTGAGGACACGCCCAACTCTCACAATAAAAAGATGGATGGAGTCGATCAGTTACAGCAGGCAATCAAGCAGGCAGTATGAGGCGAGCAGTCTGAAGCAGGCTGACAAGGGACAAGACAGAGACAATGAAGTGGTCTGACTGAGGATGAGGCAGAGAGACTGACTGGAGCAATGAGAGATCAGGGAGAGACACAGAGACACAGAGGTGGCTTGGCAAAAGAAATCAGTATCAGTTGGGAAGAATGAGTCAGTTTGAAGCCAAGAAGAGCTGTTTAATCTGAAAGGCAGTCGAAGTATCAGTCAGAATCTGTCGAAGTTAGAAGAAGTTAGAAGTTAGAAGTCAGAGACGGTCAGCCGGCTCAAAAGGTCAGTTTGGACCAGTCAGTTTGGAGAAGAATTTGAGCCAGAACAAGAGTGAGCTGAACCAGAAAAGTCAGAGTTCAGAAGGAGCTAGTCAAAGAGGCTCAGCCCGAGATGGAAACCATTTCTTAGTGTTATTATTGACCATTTTCACCATAGGATGAGTGCCTATCTAGGTTATTTACCATTTTAAAATTACATTGTCTTTTTTTGGAAATCTTTAAGTATTTTAGATACAAAACTTTTTTAAGATACATGTTTTTAAACATTTGGCATTGTATACATGTGGTACTTCAGTTCTGCTCCTGATTCTGTCATTTTCCTTTCTTGATGTTATCAAAGACAAATAGCTTTCAGGTGAAGGTAGCACATGAATACAGTATTAGGATGAATTTAATTATAATAAATGATACAAATTATCCTAGGTGAATAACAGGGTCCATGGGCCTCTCAGATAGCCACTGGGAGTCCTTTTGTGTAGAGACAAGATTTTGTCTCATTAAATCCATCAAAATAGTAGTCAGTTCAGTAGGGCTAAAAAGCTTATTTTGCTGAATTTTCTTAAGTGTTTTAACATAAATTCTGAGCCAATAGGATGCGCGTTATGGAAACCGCTTCTTCAGTTTATTGACCTTGCTACCTATTCTACTTGGTTAGAAGAGCTGCAACACAGCTGGATTATAAGAAAGGAATCGCTCGGTTTCTAGGTGAGGAAGTCAAGGACATGTATGCAGTCCTGTGATGCTTGGTATTGCTGGGGACCAGAAGCATTCTTAATTTCTGGCCAGGTTTCTGCTTTTTCCTTACTCTATAATTGCCCCATCACCTTTCCTTCCTGGCTGGCTGTTGGAGTCTCCATCTTGCCTACTGAAAACACACACACACGCACACACACACACACACACACACGTTGGAAGTGTAAGGATTTCTAGGCAGGATTTAGAGTCTTAACTGAAGGAAATGTTGGGTAGTTGTTAGCACTCAGGGTGGGACTAGCTAAGCACATGGCTACGATATGTTTTCCCTCTTATTCAGTGGGCAGACCTTCCCTGGTTCCAAAGGGCTTCAGTGTTCAGCTTCTGTCAGTGGGGTATTCTGGCGGAGGGTTGTTATAGCACAAGAACAGATGACAGGACCACAGGCAGTCTGTCCCCTTCTAGGGAATAAGGCAAGGATCCCTTTAACACAATGTGACAACTAATCTCTCTATAGCCTCTGACTGAGAGGTTTTAATTGCTACTGTGAGGTATGCACCTGATTTCCTCGTACGCACAAACAGCCGGGGCTTCCATGTGTCTCTTTTGCGCTACAGAACATCAGTCAGCTCCGAGTGAGTGATCCCAACTCCTTCTGTTCTCTTCTCTTCTTTGTTTCCCTCTCCCTTCATTACTTCCGAATTTGGGAGAAAAGGTATATTGATGGCAGTCTTTGAGCACGCGGCTGAGTCCTTCAGCTCTCCTTCCCTTCTCAGCTGCAGCAGTGAACCTGGTGTTCACAGGGAAGGAGGTGTTGTCACAGCTTTGCTAGCATTCAGACGAAGACACCTTCGGGAAGGAAAGCGTTGGCCTCCGTGGAATGACAACGTGCAGGGCTGGCAGGAATCACAAGCACAAGCTTGGTGGTGGGGCACATGGATCACAGTGGGCAGTTCTGAGCCTTCACCACAACTAAGCCGTTTGTGTCAGCCATCACGTATAAATATGTCAGCATCGTGACACAAATGAATGGATATTTAGAAGTGTCCAGATGTTGGATTGAGATTGCTGTGCACTCTGCAAGTGTGTGTGTGTGCATATTCTGTGTGTACACAGGTGCACGTGGAGGTCAGATGTGAGCCTTGGGTGTGTTTCTCAGGAACCAACCACCTTGGCATTTTCTTGAGTTTGCTTTGTTTTGTTTTGTTTTTTGAAACAGGGTCTCCCGCTGGCACCTGAGGCTCACAGAGTAAGCTGGGCTAACTCTCTCCTAGAGCCCACCCCACACCCCCTTCTCCATCTCCCCAGCACAGGGATCACACACATCCTCCCACCATTGGCTTTTTTTTTTTTAACACAAATGCAGTCAAGCACAAGTCCCCATGCTTGTGAGGTAAGCATTTACTGACTGCACTATCTCCAAAGAGCTCTAAATTATTTATTTATATTTAAATATGAGATTATGGCAAAGATCGCCATTTATAAAAGCTACTGCCACAGGGCAATACAATGTTGCAAATGATGCCAAGGAAAGTCTTAGAAAATTCAAATGTCAACCATATGTAACTTGATTGTCCATAGCAATTCCACTGTGAATCATTCCCCAGCAGTTTAAAAATAGAGACACCTGTTTGATGTCAAGAGAAAAGGTGTAAATTAAAGAGAAAGACTAAGAAATAATCATCCTGATGCCACCACCTAGAGAACAGTCAACACAGGGCATTCCTTTGTGAGCCCTGGTAAATCCAGGCTTTGGGGAAGGGGGATGAGTTCTGCCCAACATTCCCATCAGCACATGGGCTCAGAAGGTACCGGAAGTTTATGACTCTTCTTCCTCTTTCATTAACTCTTCTAAGCAGCCACATACGGCAGCCTCTTTCCAGGGAGGAGCTGACAATGAACAGTTAAGTTGTCGCTAACAGTTTAGACCCAAGGGAAGCCTCATCACCTTCACTCAGTGCTCTGGAAATTGCTTGTGCAATTCTACACTGTTCAGACTTCCTTCTGCACACTCCAGCAGGCTTTCCTCTGCTAAATCTCCTGCATTCCTTGAGTCTTACCCTGATGGGCCACCTGCTCTCCTTCTTCTGAAGGTCCAGCTTCAGCTAAATAATCAGTGATGTGTACAGCTGCTGCATACAGCTCAGACTTTACTGTCCTACCCAGCTTAGTCCTCAGTGGCTCTGGGCGGTCCAGCGTCTTGCCTCTTCCGGTTGCACAAGTCTTTGTCTTTCGTGGGCATCTAACGATTGGACCACTTTCCTTTGCTCCAAACTCTTTCATTTTTGGATCTCCGTGTTCTGGGGCACTCTCTTCTCCAGTGTTCCATCCTCAGGGTCACCTCAGCCCATCACAACCTTACCCATTTTTAAAGATGCAGGCAAACTACCCTGTTTCTCAGGGTCTGCTCTTTTAGACCTCCATGCCACTTTACCTGCCACTCTTTGGGGCTCTGTTCCCAATGTATAGAGGAAGAGTCTTGATGAAGACCAAGAGGAAGAGGCCTCAGCTTCAGCTTTGTTATCAAGATATATGACTTTAACCAGGCCCTACTTTCCCTACTTCATGCACCAGTAAGATGGCAGTGTATTACATGGCTTATAAGAATCCGTCCCTTGATTTTAACAATGATAGCTTCAGAATCGACATGCCAACTCTCCTGTAACTTTCTAATTCATTCATGGTAAGACTAAAACCTCCGTATTCACCTAATGTTTCTTGCTTCTCTCTATACGAGTATCTTGCATACAACAGGCACCAAATACTCATTGAATGAAGCCATAAATGAAACTAGATCTCTTGCTGCAGTTTCTTTTTCTATTCTTTTGTTTTCAGATGTGATATTTAATTACTATTTACGACTTCCTTGTGTTCAAACGTGGTTCTTGCTTTGGCAAATATACATTTTAAAAAAAGTGATTTTCCATTCTTCTCTTTTTCTTTTTCCTAAGTAATTAGTGTCAGATTAGCAATGGTTTATGAGTGGAGCTGCTTCAGCTTTCCACCACAAAGAAGCATGTTTTGGGTGTTTTGGGGGAAGCTTAATTCATCCCCCTAAGCCCATAGCCACCAGAGCTTGGGACCAGTCTGCTGCGTGAGGTAGGTGATCATCCATGTGATGTGATTTCAGAAGCACCGATGAGACTGCCATCTGCCTACCATGTGTTTGTGATAAAAATAAGTATTCCTTTGGTTTCAGACATCTATGTATGTCAAGGGAACCCTGGTCAAGCGCTGTGCCTCAGACTTTCACTGAGGGACCGTACAGTCAGCAACAGTTGCTTCACATGCATAGGGTGGAGCCCAAGTTCCATGAGATCCTGATGGGTGTTTCAGAAAAGAGAGCTTCAGTGCTAAGAGAAGAGTTTGGAAGTTATGGGAAACAAAGCTGAACATCTTCCCAAGTGTGGGATGTCTTAGAACCTGGAGATGGAGCCATTCTTCTGAACTTCCGTGGCTTCAGAATTAGAACCTTCCCAACGGCGAGGGGGGAGGGGGCATGTGTATGTGGGCTCAGGAATGTGCATGAGTGTCTGTGGAGGCCAGAGGTAAATGACGAGTGTCTTTATCATACTGTATTACCATTCTACACTTTTGTCTGAGCAGTGTTTCTGGAGCTCATTGGCTTGATGAGACCAGCTGACCAGCAAACCCCAAGTTTCCTCCTGTGTCTGTCTCTCTACATCACTGCTGTTTTAGCCATGTTACCACTCAACTGGCTTTTTATGTAGATGTTCAGGTACTCAAACACAGCGCACATTTTTGTTTGTTTGTTTGTTTGTTTTGTTTTTGTTTAGATGAACTGAACCATCTCCCCAGGCTGAAGCCTTTCAACCTTCGTGATTTATTATTAAGTTAAATGTTCCAAGGTTCCAGACTTCCACTGGGTGAGTTTTAGAAAAGAAAAAATGTCAGAGGGAAATAAAAAATCAGATTTGGAGAGGCAAACAAGACCCCAGGAAGGAAATGCTGTATATAACACAGACTGCCCTGTCCAGCAGCCCAGCAGCCCACAGCCTCCCACAGCCTAGCCGCCCAGCCGCCCACAGCCCAGCCGCCCAGCCGCCCAGAGCTCTACTTGGCAGGTAGAAGTGCTTAGCAGGTGGTAGAGGCTGAGCCTCAGTCGTCACCTTCTCTCTCACAGCGCTGGACCTCATTTACCTTTGCTGGTCTGTCCTCACACTTCTCCTGAGTGACCTTGAGGGATCTGAGAAAGCAGTGTCATTTCATCAGCACAGTTGTGAATGCCACGCTGCCCTGGGAGGATTCTAACTCAAGGACTTAGGAAGGCTGTGCCCATCAGATGCCAAGACTAGCTCATTAAACAAACATTTTAGATGTTTCCAGGAGATATATCAATGACAGGAGTAGATTGGAAATCAGTATTCGTTTCTTGTTAATGCAGGGTTAAAAATAGATAATAGATTATTTCCCCCTGACTTTCCAAAGATCTCTGTGGCTCTTTCTTTGCATGAAATCCTTTAGACAGCCAGCTACAGATCAAGCAAACAGTGCATAGCCCATCCTGGTGTCTTGGACTGCTATAGGCCCAGGGTACATTCCCTGCCAAGTCCTGTCCTGCCCTGCCCTCCTCACACCTGCTGCTGCTGCTGTTCAGGCTGTCCTACCTAGCCTGCCCCTTACCTGGCTGGTATCCCTGCTCTCACTGTGCAGAATGCCTCAGTTGTTACCTCTCTGCAGGATCACTATCTCTAAAGTCAGGGGAGACACCTTCTGAGCTAGTCTTTGTGGCTCTAGTCCATCACACACCAGAGGCTGGGTGTTGGGCAGGCAGTAGCTCCCTGCTTCCTTTGAATTCATTCCACCCACGTAGTCCCATGAGCTACTCAGTCAGCATCAAGATGTCCCTTTACTGTTGTGCTGACACTTTTCTTTGTACATGGAGGCAGAATAGGTGCATACCAGTGAGTACCTTCCTCCTCACCAAGGAATCTTGTCCACCCCATACTATTCAAATATATGCTAACTGAACCATAGGACAAAGGTGCACACTTAACCAAGAGGAGAGGCACATCTGCCTCTCCATCCGTTGGATGGGCATCAGCCCAAAGAGTGGATTCTTTTACATTTAGTGAGGATGCCAGAATGTTTGGATGAAAGAGATCCATGGGAGAGGCTGAGTCTTCCTCTGCCTGCCTTTAGCTCCCTGGTTCCAGGACTGGAGTACCAAGTGAGTCGCCTGGCAGATCTGGGAAGGGCCAGTGCCACCTGCTGGTGGAGCAGGGCTGGCTCCCAGCAGCACATCCTCATCTGCTAGGGTGGCAGCCCTGCAGGAGGCTAATGAGAAGGGAGGTGTAGGGCAGGAGCTTCCACAGCACCAGCAATTATGTCTGCTCAAGCTGCTGACAGGGCAGTCAGCTGGGTTGCTGGCAGTGGGGACTGCTGTTACCTGTGCCACAAAGTCTCTCCCTCCTAATGAGGTTATTACTAACCCACTGGCTGATGGGATCCTCAAGACTCTCCTCTCTCTGCCTCCCTGCTTGTAGGCTCGAACCAGCCCTCAGATCTCTGGAAGGAAGACAGTCTTAAGGTCTAGGCCATATAGTAAAAGTAGAAAATTACTCATGTCACTCAGCTGATGCTTCTGCGCTTGGCGTCTGCTGGGTTCTGGACTGACAAGGAACGGGAGATTCCTGCAGTGCTCCGGAAACTTCATGGCGTGTGCTGCCCTTTGTTGGTGCCTTATTAGTAACTCCTGACTAACGCCTGTTCCACATGCTCTTGATTCTCTTGATGTCTCCCTGACCTCTTGCCTGAGTTGGAATGCTTCCTCTCTGCTAGTTTTCAGCTCCAGTCTCTCTCTATGTGAATTTTGATAGCTATGCTATAACTCACTAACTTCAGTGGTGTTGGTTTCAGCTTGATCCTATAAAAGTTGTTAAGTGAAGGAGCTGAGGACTTACCTTAGTCTGTAAAGTACTAGCTAGGCAAGTACGCAGACTAGAGTTCAATAGCCAGAACCCAAGCAAAAAGACTGGCAGAGTAACAAAGGCTCCTGGGGAGGTGGGGGCAGGCTGAGACTGCCTAGACAGCTCTATATCTTAATTGGTAAAGCCTGGGTCCCAGTGAGTGACCCTATCTCAAAAAGCAAGGAGGAATAACAAATGCAGTTATTCTGGCCTCCACAGGCATACCTGCATGCACACAGCCAAGTTGGGTGAAAGAAGCCAAAGAGTTAGCTACCTAAGTTACAAATGGCAAGTCCTAGAGCAGCCTCACAGGACGGCTCACAGAAGAGCTGGGGGAGTTGGACTCACACACATACACACACACACACACACACACACACACACATACACATACACACACACATACACACACACACATGCACACACATGCACACACACACACATACACACACATACACACACACACATACACATACACACACACATGCACACACACACATACACACACACACACATACACACACACATGCACACACACATGCACACACACACACATACACACACATACACACACACATGCACACACACACATACACATACACACACACATGCACACACATGCACACACACACATACACACACATACACATACACACACACATACACATACACACACATGCACACACACATACACACACACACACACACACACATACCTCCACTGCATTTTACCAGCACCAGATCTCTCTGCTAGGGTTTTTAACCCTTTCCCCTGGTAAAGCCCATAACCCCAGCCTAACTTCTTTCTCAATCCTGGGGAAGTTACCTCTCCTGCCTTTCTTTCCCAGTCCCTGCCTTCAGCTCATATCTTCCAGAGCTAGTATAAACCAGGTAATTATTATTCCAAACGGTGATGGGACATTGACCTCAGTGGATACCCCAGAGAGGATTTCTGATTGTTGGACAATGTTGGCAGTGCTTCCTTATGCCCCTGGAATACCCCAGAACTCTCCCGCAGTAATCTCCAGGCCCTGTCTGGATGACCCTGGCTCGAAAAGAAGAGGATGCCAATGGCATGCCTTGGAACAAAAGCATGGACCCCGGCAGGAATCAGCCCACGCTAGAGGCAGGCGACTCAACCTGAGGCTGCCTTGGTCCAGCGCAACGCCCTGCCGTGCTCCACCTCTCACAACAGCTGGCCCACATGTCACAGCCAATTAGGCTTTGGAGGGAGTGAGAGGGAAAGGAGCGACACCGCATATTGACCCCCGCTGTCACGGGGCAGATGTGGAGGCCGGCAGGCAGCCCCCGCACGGCCACGCCGCTAATTAATCACCTTGGCCACCGAGTCGTGACAGCGCTTTGCTTTGCGCTATGCCAGGAGCTTGGCCCCTGCAGAGAGACGCGCCCGCAGGCGGGGAGCCCTCCATCACCAGCCTTCCCCTCCCTCATCTGGCCTGCCAAGCCAGTTTCTGGCAAGTTCTCCTTGCAACTGTGGTGTTAAAAGGAAAGGCGGAACAAACTTTTCAAAGTCAGTGGTAATTACACATGGCGCAGGCTGGGGGAGCCCGTGAGCCAGCCAGGCACAGAGGATGCTCTTTCTGTGCAAGCCTGCGCAAACAGGCATGGGACTGTGCACCCTATGACCACAACTCCCAAGACACAGAACTGGGACTGTCTGAGCACAAAGATCTTGTCGGAGTTTCTTATCCTTGTCACTCCATCTCCAGACGCAGTGTACTGTGCAAATGTGCACTTAGAAATACTCGGTGAGGAATAAGGGGCAGCTGGCTGTTACCTTCAAGGAGCTCCTAGAGGCTGGGGACAAGCCAGGTCATTCACAGCACTACAGTCTACAGAAGCCTGTTGTGCGGAGGGCAGGCGTGGGTGTAGAGGACAGAGAAGAGCAGCCTTTGCTTCAAACACAGAGCACTCGAGTGCTTCTGTTTGGTGGGCAACTGTCTGGAAGTCTTGAGTGAAACATGCCTTGTTTCTATTAACTCAAAATGGTAATTTTTCTCCTCCAGGTAAAGTCCAGCCACTCCCAAACTAAATGCAGGCAAGGCTGCCTGGAGCAACTGGAAGTGCAGTATAGGAACAGACAATGTGCATGGGTGTAAACTGATAAATCTTTATTCTAATGCTGAGACTCAGCACCCAAGAGGGTCTTTTGGATGAAGCCTAAATTCACTGTGAGGAGGACTGAATTCGGGTGTGCTGGTCAAAGTGCGAAGAACAAGAGACTATGGATTGTTCACCTCTAAATAGGACGTTTGTATTACATCCCACCCCCTACCCCATCCCCCACCCTCCACCACCCGCACCCCCCCACCTCTCCACCCCTCACCCCCCCACCCCCACCCCGCACAGGGAACATAGCAGAAGGGAGGGCAGAAAGGCGACCGACAGCCAGAGGGCTGGGAGGGCTGCTGCAAAGTAAAGTCTTCTGGACGTGACAAGACCTCTGCACTCATGAACTCACGGCAGCTGTGGTTTGTGGCGCAAATCCCATGCAAGATCAAGGCCGCCAACACCTCAGCACGAAGAGGGAGGGGTTCATGAGGTCCCATCCCTAGACGAGGAGCTGCTGGGAGCTGGCGGATGCTAGTGGAGGGAGTCAGTGTTCTTCAGCAGTAGGCCTGGGGTAGGCTGTGCATGTTCCAGTGGATGGTACCCTACATAAGGCAGTACTAACTGGACTCGGTGGGTTGAGAGAAAGACAGACACAAAGACACAGATAGAGAAGTACACGGGGAGAGAGAGAGGGTATAAGTTGGGAGGAGGATGTGGGGGGCCTGAGAGAGTTGGAAGATGAGTGCAGAGATGACCTAAGTACAAGACATCTGTGTATTAAATCGCAAGGGAATAAATATTTTTTAAGAGTTGAAAGTGTACTGAGTCTCCAGGCGGTGTTGGCGCACACCTTTAATCACAGGACTCGGGAGGCAGAGGCAGGCGGATCTCTAGGAGTCTGAGGCCAGCCTGGTCTTCAGAGTGAGCGCCAGGACAGCCAGAGTTACAACAAAACCCTGTCTTGAAAAACAAACAGAAAAACAAAACAACAGCAACAACAATAAACAACAAAAGAAGTGTGCTGAGCCAACTTGTTCCTTGTATCTCTGCAGATGCCTCTTTTGGAACTGATTCTATTTTAACCAATTAATCTTTAAATACAGAATCAAATTAAACATAAATAAAAATAGAGCATGAGGAACTGGTCTGAAGATGGGGGATGTGGAATCGATTTGAAAAGAATTAGGAAAAATGATCCTACAAAACAGAACCCAGCAGGTATTAATGCCCCTCCCCCCAAAAAAAGAAAAATAGTGCAGGGTAAACCTTAATCGATGATGCTGCAGCCGAGCAAAACCAACCGACTTCAGCTGCTTCAGGGAGGCTCAGTGGCCTGCATGCAACCACTACAGAACCTTCAAGATGTCTTTCCTTCCTTTGAATATAACTCCCAGACCTGTGGGGAAAGGTTTCTGGCTTAAAAGACAAAGACTCCATCTCGTGGTTCGTTGAAGAATTGCAGCTCCTCTGGCACAATTTCAAACCAAAATTGACAGAACCTCCCAACAAACCTGTGATTCTGGGCAAGGTGTCTGCATCTGCCAGGGCTCCTTCCCTGCCACCCCTGCCTTCCTCTTTGTAAACAACTTGCACCGTCTGTGAAGATGTCCCCACCTCCCCAACCCTGTAAGCTACCACCACCATAGTCCGCTCTTCTCAGGCTGCTGCATTACTTCACAGAGGAGAAAAGGACGTCAAAATCCTAGGCTGTCACATATCTGAATTTTGGGTTGTCATTTTCAAATGAGGCCTGAGCTTCTCCTGAGGGCATGGCAGAGAGCGTAAGAGGTCACTCCTAAATAACAAAAATCTATTTGCTAGCATGGGTACCATTGTAGATTTGATCCTGGAGTGGAGTTGGGGACAAACCGGTCCCTCAACCTCAGTAGGAAAATGGGATTGGCAGCCTTACTGGCAGCCTCAAAGTCTGAGGACTAGGTAAAACCAACCATACAAGCAAAACCTTGCATTTATCAGAGATAAAAGTTATGGGAGTGTCAGCTGGCTTCAGGGTGCCCACCATAGCCTGAATACCGTCAGCATTTAAAAGGACTTGATGCATGGGTAATAGTGGCTGACATGTTGAAGTGTTTTAGGGAGTCCTGGCAGCTACTTCATAATATTAGCCACTGTGATGACTCAGAAGACAATTTCAATGTCAGAACAATCTAGCCTACAACTCTACAATGAGAAATAACTACTGCTGTTGCAAATAAACTTCAAGGGAATCCAGGAAGTACATCGACTGAGCACCTTTGAGAAATCTGTGATCTGCCAGCCACAACTGTTCTTTACGTTGGAAGGGACTGGGCTGTCTATGGAGGAATTTCTCCTTACTCTATTTCCCTGTACATCTGCTAGAGTGTTTGTGAGGCCAGTGGAATTCGCTTGGATGCTGAGGTTTCCCAGCTTGTCTGACTTGTCCTGATAGAACCGTACCTCTGTCTAGAGGAGCACAGTGGCTGTATTAGGCTGGTTGTTAAGTAGCAATCAGTAAGCCCTCCTAGGCGCAGACAGCTTGAGCCCAGCTCACACACAGGGTTAGAAGGTTGGACACAGTGGCCTGTGTGTGGCTGGTTGCCAATTTTCCCTTGATGTTGGTAGATACTGGAATCTTGTGATAGGTTCTTGTGATCCAAGGGATTAAGCCAGGATGAGCCAGTGGGAGTTTTGAGATGCCAGCGACTGGATGGGAAAGAGATGTCAGAGATCAATAACAGGAGGAAAGGAAGATTTAGAAGCAGTTGCAGTTGCTATGGCAATTCAAGCTGCTTATTTTAATTTGGGTCTTTGGGGACAACAAAAATATTTTTAAAGAATAATACGTAGAAGCAGAGAATAATATAAGTCCCACGCGGCTCTCCATTCATAGCTGATCTTATTTCATCTTATACCTGAACTGCTTATTTAACTGCCCTTGAAACAAACTATAATACCATCGCATCACATCAAGAATTAACAGGAGCCCTTTTAATGCCATCAAATGTTTAGTTTTTCATATTTATCTTGCTGTGTAAGGCAGGCAAGATACTGTTGGTTTTGCACCAGGTCACAATAAAGCTTATGCCCTGTGTGCTGGTCGGTGTCTTTGTTGTATCGACACAGACTGGGTCATTTGGGAAGGGGAAGCCTTAACTGAGCGACTGGTCCATCAAGATTGTCTATAGGCAAATCTGTGACACATTTTCTTGAATAAAGATTGATATGGGAGGCCCAGCCCACTGTGAGTGTTGCCACCCATGGGACGGTGGTCCTGAATGGTACAAGAAAGTGGGCCGAGTAAGCCGTGAGAAGCAAACAGCAAGCAGTTCTCCTCCATGGCCTCAGTATCAATTCCTACCCCCTGGTTCCCACTTCAGTCCCTGCACTGACTTCCCTCAGTGATGGACTACAGTGTATAAATGTGAACCAAATAAACCTTTTCATCCCCAAATTGCTTCGGGTCACGATATAATATTTATCACAGCAATGGAAACCAAACATCTTTCAAAGCAGTGTGGCACCATAGGCAAAGTCGGAGAGACCTGAGCTGGCATCCTGGTCTCAGCACTGTTACTACACGACTTAGCTTGCAGATCCTTGAAATCTCTGGGCTTTAGTTTCTTACTGTGTGACATGAAAATCGTAAGAGACTGTAGGAATGTGAGGATTAGGGAGAATGCTTATGCGATACTCAGTACATAAGCAACCCTCCTTGCTTCTTACACCCTTCTTCTTCGTTTCCAGATTGGCTCCTTGAGGTGGACTCTGATGGTTGCCTATCAAGCAGCCATTTTCTTCTTATTTCTTATTAATAGAACTGCTTTCATTCTGGTCCAGTCTGGAATGTTGTTGGGACCTTCTCCTGCAGCCCCATAGGAAAAAACAAACAGACAAAAAACACGGTTGGTCTAAGCTCGGTCACGCGTCAGAATGATCCAGGGGCTTTCTGATGTCAAGTTCCTCCTCTAGAGAGTCTGGCTTAGTTGTGGTGAAATGGGGTCTGGGTTCTTCAGGGTCACGGCTATTTCTAACATGCAGTGAGACTGAAGTCTTGCGTGGGGACTGTAAACCGAGGCAGGGAGGAAGGCTTCTTTTCCTTTTTTCTGTTCCTGAGCAATAAGATTGCTGGAGGCAGGGGTGCTCTCAGCTGATGCATCCCTATGTACAACTAGAAGGCTGGGTCTCCAGCCACACGACACTGTAGGGTGTCCTGAGGGCGATTTGAAGATTTCTACTTGCTAAGCCTGGCTCCTGAGGTTGGACTGCCATCATCTGGGCCTGGCATTGCTGTGTTTGCTCTGAAAGCGACCCCAGAGTTCAGACGTACAGCCAAGGCAAGGGCCACCATGTAATAGCAATCACAGTGGTAATAGTGGTCCATAAAAGTCATGCCCGTTCCACTTCCTGTCTGGGTCCCTTCAGGGAGGAGGGAAAGGGTTGCTTATTTATTAAGTGAAACCAGCATTTGAATTCTTTCATTGTAATTGCTAGCTACGACTTCTTCTGCATCCGTAGAGGATGGTCTCATGTAAGAATTGGGCTTGTCTCTCCCTCTCTTGCCTTTCACTGTCCCCTGGCATGACGGAAAGTCCCTGGAAGTTTTCTCAATCAGCAGCTGAGATCACCTGTTTCCGTCTGGGTCCGATTCTCTATTTACATGAGGTCAGCCTTTTATCCCCTGCCCGTCCTGCTCTGCCTGTTTCTGTGCCGGTCTTCATCAGACTGCTTCCTTGGGGTTGCGTAAACAGAGCAACTGTCCCAAATGTGTCATGGCATTGACAGCTGATCCTGGAGATTCAGGTGTACCCTGTGCCTCGGGAACCAGGGCTGTCATTCAGCTTGGTTCAACCGCCCTCTGCCAGGGCATCTTGTATCTCTTTTTTCCCCTGAACTACACAATCACCACCCAGTGGAAGGCAAAATGCAAGCACGTCATCTACTATGCTCCTGACCCAGGCTGCACATACTTGAACAGTCCAGTCTTGGTTCTTCCTTGTTCTAAGCCAGTCCAGCTTAGACTGCCTGGTCTTTCATGACACTCAGGCACTCTGAAGCTGCTTAGACCTGCCCCTAGTGGCTGTGAGAGGGAATTACATCTATTCTCTCTGCTCTGCGCTGGGTGACTATGGATGCGGATCATCATGGATGCTCAACTATGTGGTCGTTCAAGACAATAACCTCACAGCCACTCCTTAGCAGGCACCTGCCTTTCACCTTCCTTTATAATTTTTAATTTCAGAAGTATTTCTTTTTTAGATGTTTTATTATATCTATTTATTCGTGTGTGTGTGTGTGTGTGTGTGTGTGTGTGTGTGTGTGTGTGTGTTTGGGAGTATGCATGCCATGTTGCATGCCTGGAACCTGCAGGAGTTAGTTCTCGCCTCTCACCAGGTGCAACATGAGGATTGAACTCAGATTAGCCGATTTGGTGGCAAGGACATTTCAGAGTTCTTCAGCCTCTTCTCCACAGATGTTTAGGGCAGGCAAATGTTTTTCTGGATGATTCCTTTGACCTGGAGAGTGCCTAGTTAGAGGACCAGCTGCTCCCCCATTTGACAGTAGTTTGTCCCCTACAATTTCAGGCATTAAAAAAAGTATGACAAACACTGTCCCTGGTTCCCTGGGAGGCAAATACACTGGAACCACTTCTGTCACTTGCTGTCTTAGAACTGTCTGCCAGGCCACACACAGAGGAAATTAACAAAACAAAACTAAACATTCCAGGGATAGAAGAGAAAGGTGCTTCTTGCACAGTCTTGGGGAGAACAGAGAGTCCAGTTTGAATGGAACACTTTTAAGAGATGTTCCTGTTCAGCATCCCTTGAAGCTGAGACCCTCAGCAGGAAATGTCCTGGGGGAGGAGCTAATATAATACTATGTTCGTTAATTCCAGGGATCTCAAGGAGACCTTGATCCTTCCTTTGGCACTGTGTGGGGCAGTCAGCAGTGTAGAAGATCTGGATGCTCCCACACCTCCTCATGGCATAGGAAGAATGGTTGGAAGTGTCTGCTTTGGAAGGGCCTCAGATAAGTGGCCAAGAAAGTACTGGAAAACTCAAAGGGCAGGGAGGTGAGGAGGGCAGGAGTCTGTGGCTTGACGGCAGAAAGATGAAGCTAAAGAACAGCAGCAGTGAGTACCACCACAGGCAGAGCCTGCAGGCCTGTCGCCATGTTCCCAGCAGAGCCTGAGGACAAGGGCTTCAGAGTCAGAAGAGGCAGACTGGAGGGAAATCGTGAATGAGTGAACACTGGCAGGTAGAGGCACAGTGGAAGGAAATTGTGAATGAGTGAACACTGGCAGGTAGAGGCAGAGTGGAGGGAAATCGTGAATGGGTGGGCACTGGCAGGTAGAGGCAGAGTGGAGGGAAATCGTGAATGGGTGGGCACTGGCAGGTAGAGGCAGAGTGGAGGGAAATCGTGAATGGGTGGGCACTGGCAGGTAGAGGCAGAGTGGAGGGAAATCGTGAATGGGTGGGCACTGGCAGGTAGAGGCAGAGTGGAGGGAAATCGTGAATGGGTGGGCACTGGCAGGTAGAGGCAGAGTGGAGGGAAATCGTGAATGGGTGGGCACTGGCAGGTAGAGGCAGAGTAGAGGGAAATCGTGAATGGGTGGGCACTGGCAGGTAGAGGCAGAGTGGAGGGAAATCGTGAATGGGTGGGCACTGGCAGGTAGAGGCAGAGTGGAGGGAAATCGTGAATGGGTGGGCACTGGCAGGTAGAGGCAGAGTGGAGGGAAATCGTGAATGGGTGGGCACTGGCAGGTAGAGGCAGAGTGGAGGGAAATCGTGAATGGGTGGGCCCTGTGCAGAGTTTCCCTTACATTGCTCATATTTGTATTTTTCCAGGACACCATCTAGGATGAGGTGTGCACTCCAAGATTCATTTTGGGAGACTAGACAACATTTGTGACACTTTTATGGCTGCCACTTTGCTCAGCCCCGAGTTTCTGACTTTGTTTAACAAAGGCCATGCTCTTTCCTTGGGTGGCTATCTATGGTAAGCCACTCAAATGAGTGCTCTCTTTAAACAATTTTCAGAAAGTTGGCTGGCAGTGTAGAAGTCATCTGTAGAACCATACGCATAGCGCAAGCAAACAGTCTTAAACCATGGTGCTTACCTTTAATAGCATGTTGTCTCACTCCAGCATGGTTTTGTTTTATTGGACACAGTGTTCAGAACTAAAAATCAGGGGGTTATACTTCAAAGGCCTACAGAAAAGGTCCCTAAGATTTCTGGCTACTTGAGTTCCCCCAGGTGCCTCTTAGAACTGAAGATGACACAACATGGAGGACCCATAGTGGGGAGCTAAAGGCATCAGCTCTGTGGTCATCAGCCCTGGCTTCAAGGCTTCCCCTCTTGTACTGCTGGGATGAAAATTACGAACAGCCCTCCAGAGCTTCACCTGGCATCTCACCTATCTTGTTGCTCTCTGAGATGCCCTGTCCATCATTTCCACGTGGATCACTGTCCTTTGGAAACGACACAGCCATCACTGTCTTGAAATCAAAGTAGCTGTGATTCACCAGACCTCACTTTGGGCCTGCCAACATTGCCTGTGAAAGGAAGGGGGTGGCTCATGAGCCTCATGAAGTGATCCTCAGACAACGGACACATATGAGACTTATGGGTCGGTCCTCTCAATGCCTGAAATTTGTAAGTGGTTAACAGTTTCTGGAGAATGGGCACCTTCTTTAGTGGTGTAGCTGCTCATAAGTTTCCCATGGTCCTGAAGGCAACTTTCCTAAACTTATTGCTCTATCAAGCTGAGAATGGATGAAATCATTTCTTTGGTCTGTGATTGGTATTCTATGGGGGTGAATAGATGCTTCTTCTCGTATACCAGGGAAAGTAACACAATGTCCAGGCAGGAGGACGCAGAGACCACCTTGTCAGGAGACTCATGTGAGCAGAGCTCTTCTATACTCCCAGGAGGGCCTGGGGCACTGGGATCCACAGCTAGGTTCTGTCCATGGACTGTTAAGGAACTTGTAGGAGCACTTTGTTCCTGTCAGCTTCTGCGACTGGGCATCAAGCCTGGCAGGTATTCTAACATACTCTTGGAAGTCCAGTGCGAAGGTGGTTATTGCAGGCTCCTTGTGGGAGCGTGTGTCCTGCCAGCCCATTGGTCATCAGGAGTATACCCTAACTTTGTTAGCACGGGCTCACAATGGCTTTTTGTAGAACTTTTAGTGTGCTTTACTTTTCCCAGGGAAGAACTTAGAAAAGATTCTTTGTTTTACCGGATAATTTGTACTTGTTTCACTTTTAAAACATTATCGTTGTTATTGTGGGTGTGTTGCACGTGCAGAGGTCAGAGGTTGATGCTGTGGAATCAACTGGGTCTTCTTCTTCCACCTTCATTTGGATGGATTCTAGGGAACAAACTCAGGTTGGCAGGCTTACATGGCAAACACCGTTATCCACTGAGCAGTCTTGCCAATACTTACTTATAACAACACAGTAGCAGGAATACCCTACAGTAGTGCAGCTAGTGGCACTTGAGATGCCGCTACAGATAGTCCCTGACCTACGATGCCTCGTCGTACAAGGACTGGACTTTATGATGTGCATTCAGCGGAAACCACGCTTCATATTTCGAATTTTTGATCATTTCCTGGGCTAGTGACAGGCATCATGACCCTGTCTGCAGGTCGGACAGTGGCTGCCAGCCGTAGCTCCCAGGCAACCACCGCACCTGGAGGAAAGCAGCTGACAATGCACGGGCAGTAGCTAAGCTGTGACATTTGGCTGTTAGGATTAAATGCACTTTGACTTCCGGCGTTTCCATCATGATGGATCTATCAGCGGGCCCCATCATCAGTCAGCACGTCTGAATAGTACCATTCCACCTAGTGCATCAGTGCTGGCCACATTTCTAGTGTGTCTGTGATCAGAGTCAAAGAACGAAATCTTGTGGAATATGCAGATCTGGGTATTTGTAAACTTATATACAGATCACTTTGCTTTATTTAATTTATTAATTTTCAAATTTGTTTTGTTTTAAAATTACTTTCTTTGTATTTAATTATAATAAACATTTTATTAATTATTTTGAAATTATGTAAATAGATACACTATGTTTAATACAAAAAGAGTAGAACATAAAGGGCACAGGGGTTGTTAAGAGACATTTAAGGACCAAGCAACTGATGCAATTCCACAAGAAATCCACTGGATGGCGAGAGAATCTCATCCAAATATGTCAGCAGCAGCTACAGGCAGAATCTGTTTCTCCCACATTAAATCAAAAGTGATGCAAATTGTTATAAAAGATGTGCATCTTCCCTTCATCCTCACAAGGGATTGCAGTTTTCTCCTCTTTCACCTGTGTGTTGACAAGCCACTCATCTCCTGTGTTCACACTCAGGGCCGGACCTCTAGGAGGGACCTTCCTTCCCTAAGGTTCAATTTCAAGCTTGCAGGCACGTCCAGTTGCAGTGGGGAAACAACTGCTCCAGCCTTGGTACAAATCTAAGAAGTAGCATTTTGAGGAATCAGAATTAGACCGCATATTCCATTGGACTGTGTATTCTATACTGTGTTTAAGAGTTTAAGAGCCAGCATCGCTGCCTTTGGGGCAAACAGCGTGTTTTCTACCTAGCATAAACGGTAGAACTAACGTTAACACGGAGAAAGGGCCAAGCAAGAGAAACTGCTTCAATACTTCTGGAAAATCCATTTTTCTATCAGAGCAAAACTGCTTCACGTGTGTGTACGCGTGTGGTCATGTGTATATGTGTTCCTATGTGTATGTGTGCATGTGTGCACAGGTATTCTCACGTATGCATTTGGAGGCCAGAGGTTAATGTCCAGTGTCTTCCTCAATTGCTCTCTGACTTTGGTGAAAAATGTACTTAGAATTAACAGCTGTCGTAAGCGTAGCTCAGTTGATACAGTGTATTTAGCATGCATGAGGCCCTGGGTTCAATTCTTAGCACCGCTAGCTAGAAGGAGGAATGGAGAGATAGCTCAGTGATTAAGACTGTATTCTGCTTTTTCAGAGGACCCAAGTTCAGGTCACATAGCACCTCACTGGACGGCTAACAACTGCTTGTAACTCCAGCTCCAGGAGATCTGACTCCCCCTTCTGGCCTCTGTGGGCATCTGCGTTCATGTGCACATACCCACACATACACATAATTAAAGATAAGCTGTTCCTTAATGAGAAAAATCAGCTGAACTCAGTTTAAAGGTCTCAGTTTCATTGGCAGTATCCGAAGGGTCAGAATCAGGAGTCAGATGAACATATGCCTTCTTCTCTCCATCAGCCTGAGCAGGATATTGACTTTGGCCAGATCAGCATAGAATTTCTTCCCAACCTGTTTGCCCTGGGGCTTATTGGCTCGACAGCCACAATGAACGCAAGTGCATCATTGACTTTTGTCTATTTCATGGCTGACTTGGTGGTCAGGGGGAACTCGATGATGGCATAGTGGTTAAGCTTGTTTTTCCTGGGCACTCTCTTGCAAAAGTACTTGGTCACACCGGAGTGGCAGTGTTTTGGGCTTCCAGAAAGTGGGTGACATGGAACTCCCTCTCTCCCTCTCCCCCACTTCTCTTTCTCTCTTTCCCCCTCTCTCCCCATCCCTTTCCAATCTCTCCCCTCTCTTCTCTCTCTCTGGCTGTGATGTCTTTCTATACCAACTTCTTAGCAGCCAAAGGTTTGGGGTTTAGGGTAGGAGCTTCTGCTTCACTTTGGTTGCTACATTGGCCTCCAGTTTATTTTTAGAGGCACAGAGGGTCTCTCACTGAGCTTGGGCCTCACACTGGTGAGCGAGCAAGCCCAGAGACTCCTCTTGTCTGCCTCCTCTGCTCTGCCATGCCCAACCCTTACATGGGTTCTGAGGATTGAACTCGGGTCTTTATGCTTTCAGGACAAGCTCCCTAGCCTGGAAAACTTTTTTTTTTTTTTCATTCAGGGCACTGTCAAGGCCTTTGCATCTTGTGAAGGTCTCGGCCTTCCAGATGCCTTGCAAGGAGCCCTCTTCAATGATTGAAATCTGTTTTCCTTGTGTCTCACACAGTTCACTTGCCTAGGTTTCTACCCACAGATATGAAATGAGGGCCCAGCACAATTTCTGAGCCTTGTTGGAGGCATGAAAGCTGCTTCAGAAGCACAGAGTCCGAGCATAATGCAAAGCGAGAAGATGAAGCTATGGTTCAGAGTCCCAGATTCCTCAGGGGAGGGGAGGCAGAGAAGCAGAGGGAGGGACAAAACATGGGAACCTGCTGGCTCTGCTCATGACTGTGTGGACCACTCATTTTGGTGGAAACTGAAATGTTTACAATAGAAACAAACACCCAAAGTGGGCCATATAAGGACTAGTGAGGAGAAGGTGTCAGAAGCCAAAGCTGTGATCAGTCCTTGTGTGTAGCCAAAATGTGCACAGGGGCGTGGAAAAACAAAGCAAAATAATGTGAAGGACCAGGAGCAAGAGTGGTGGCTGATGTCACACTTCTATCTTGGTCTTGGCATTCGGGTCTTGGTCCCTTATGCTAACCTGACAGCTGCTTTTACGTTATTTTATTTTGTCTTTTGAGTTGTCTCACAATGCCCACTATGCTTAAAGCTACTTAATTGCATAGTTACAGGTGTGTGTAGGAACCACATATTATTCATGAACTCAATGAGTTCATTTTACAGTCTAAAGCCAGTAGCACCTGCTGTTCCCCAAGATCTGCACCAGTTACAGTCCAAAGATTTCCCTGCTTTGGAGAAAGAAAGTAGCCAAAGAACCTTCAACCATGAGAGTTGGAGAGCAGAGTGCATCAGCAGCTTACACAGACATGGACCACCACTAAAGATCTTCCTCTTCTACCCAACTAGTCAACCGTCAGAGCCAATGTGAGCTTGGCTGGCTTCTGTAAAGCTTCTGTACTGATTTAAGCTGGGATGGTTTTATCTCTGAGGAGCATTTGGCAATGTCTGGAGACACTGCGGTTTAGTGGGTCAAATTCAGGGGTGCTGCCTGGAGGTCATATGCAAAACAGTCCTGCAACAAGGAACTATTAGGCCCAAATGTCAACAGCAAGGAGGGCTAGAAATGCGGGTTTGATTGGAACACAGTCATGTTTGTTTCTGTACTGACTCTGGCTTCTCTAGAATGCAGTGATAGTGGCATTAATCAGCTAAGACCAAAATGCTCTGGTTCCCAAATCCTAACATATTTATAGCCTGCCCCCATCTGACTGAAGCACTATGGTTCCTGAGTCCTAAAACATTTCTGCCTGTCCCAGGAAAATGCTTCTGACTTGCATCTAGAGCATCATTCAAGAACTGCCCACAAACAAGGAAAATGGATTATTCTGAAAACTGGTCTATGAAATACCTTAGCAGCCTTTGCTTTGACCATTCCTACCAATACTTTAATTCTGTGTCTTTGTCATTACCCCCACCCCCGTCACATCTTTTTATTATAAACCCTCTTCCAGGCACTGAGCTGAGCCTACTGCCATTAAAGGGCTGTGTGCTTCCTGCTCCTTGGGGGGCCTATAGTCCAGAGGGGGAGGTGGATATTAATTAAACCATCACCCTAATGAATATATGATGACAAACTGTGATCAGAGCTCAGAGGCGGGAGACAGCTCTGATGACAGTTGACTGGGGCTCAGGGCATATGGAAGTTAACTAGACTAAGGCGCTGTGTGAATGTGTGTGTGGGGTTGGGGGGGGTGAGCTTAGGGAAGGGGTGGCACTGTGAATCTGACAAGCTGAAGGAGAGAGGGGAACACTGGTGGAAATGGAGAACCCAGCTATGTGCTAGTGGGAAGTTGGTCCTCACCAGTATATCCACGCCAGCCAGATGGTGTGCTGAGTTTTAGCCTAAGGACAGTCAGAACAGAGAGAAGCCATTGAAGGGTCTGGGAAGATACTTGATCAGATTTGCATATGAAGCTCTTAGATTGTCAGACAAGGAAGAAAAAGTTGAGGTCATTAAAAACCCAACAATTTTGAACACAACTAGCTGATTGATTAACTTTTTAAAACCAAATTAAGCCTCTGTGTCCTTGACCCCCCAGCCCTGCTACCTGACAGTCAGTGCAGAGACTGAATTCAAATATGATCTCCTTCCTTTTTTCGTTTTTTTTCAAAACAGGTTTCTGAGTGTAGACACAGCTGGAATTTACCCTACTGTGATTTCTAAGGTCATATTTCTTTTGAAGATCAACTGAATATTTATGTGTGTGTAAGGGTGGGTGCGTGTGTTTTGATGTTGCTAACATTTCCAATTCTCATGGAGAGTTCCAACTTCTCTAGGACTTCTAAAATATGCTCACTAGAGAATCAGTAGAATCAATAGCTCACCAAATAAATTCTCTGTGATGTTGACTATTTTTTCCTGTGCAGACTGTGGTTTTTAACCCAATTTTAAATTTATTTTTCTCTCCTCTACATGGCTGATCATATCTGCTGTATGATGTTTTATTAAGTCTGGAACTTTTGCATTGTTTATCAATGAGGCCTTTGGATATAAAAAGCCCAAGCCCTCTTTCTGAAAAAACTCAACCGAATACTCTGTGTGGGTTCTTGTTCAGTAACGGTTGCTTTCAATTTGTGACTTTCCTTCCCCAAACAAGTATTTCTATTCCAGACGAAGTGCTGTGAAAGCCTAGTGCATCTGGTGACCTGGGGTGAGCACACTATTTTAAGGGAACATAACTATGCTGACTTGTGTAGGTAGTGCCTATGCTTGTGTCCACACTAGAGTGGGAAGGGTGGGTAGATAGGTTCAAGGCCAAGATATTTACCATATAGTCCTTTATGGGGAAAACTTGTGAGCCCTGCTCGAAAGAAAGTTTGTGAAGAAGTTCGCATATTCCTTTTATATGTGAGTCTTTAGTGGTAGATGTAGTGGCAGCTGGCAGAGTGTCCAGTCTTGCTCTTGTCTTGCTCCCAAAGACTCTGAATTTTCCTGCAGGTTAGATACGACTGTGGAAGACCCTGTCTACTTCACAGCAACGCTCCAGTAAGCATTTCATCCGCATTACCTCGCATAAGCCTTACCATAGCCCTGGAAATTAGATATTATTATCCTCATTTTGCAAATGAATACATTTGGATTAGAGATGTGAAATAACTCACAGAACTTGTACGCAGCAGAAATGGGCATTTGATTCTATTTCTGTATTTTGTTTCTGGGCTATGAGCAACACAATTGCGGTGAAGTGGTTAACAAAGGGGAGGCAGATACTGGCTTCCGAAGGAAGACCCCATTTCCTATAAGGGATGAAAGGTTATTTGCTGTGTCGATGGAGGGATGAAGTGGGTGCTGAGTCTGGAGTCTGTTCAGATGCCACTGATGGCTTATACATTACCAGACGTCCTGGGATTCTTTTCTGGAGAGGTTTTAATTGCATCTTGAAGGACACATGAGAAAAAAACCGTGTCTAGAAGATCTTTTGACCTTCATGGAGTTCCAACACTTGCCATATTCGATACCCTCCTTTACCAACTGCCAGAACATTCCATGGGAATGCAGAATTATTAAAGAAGCACTCCTTCCCAGCCCCATCTGTCATCACAGGAATATTTGCACTTCACAAGCAGCCTGTGCTGCCCATGAGAACACTGCTGCTGACATCACAGGACTGCCAGCACAGCCCCCAGCCCTGAGATGCTGGGGACTTCTTTCCTGACATTCTATGGCATTGCCTGCAGCAAAGCTAAACCCTTGATCAGCTAGTCAAGCTGACTTGACTGCTGCAGAACTCACTGGATGGACCTTTCTGAATCCGAGTCCACTGGTTCCCAGGTGCACAAACTGATGTGTGCAAACAAATACGTGTCAACTATTGTCTGCCCGCCTCCAACAGGTTCTTTTCAAAAGAATAAGGTGTTTGATGTAATTCAAATTCTTCCTTTTCCCTTGAAGCCATTTTTTGAAACAAAATTATGTATTTTTTAAGACGCTTCAAAAAAGGGAATCAAATTATACTTTACTCTGGGGTTTTCTTTACGATAAATGAAGTATTGACAGTGAGAGTTATTAACATCCCTGGTCACTACAGTTGACTAAGTTAAAAAATAAAGAATGTAAGGTCCCCAACTATAAAACGAATTGCCCAACAGACGCAGCAGGCTCTGAAGGAACCATTGAGAGCGATTTAGCTAAATAATAACCGTGCTAACAAGTCCCACAAAACAGATTTCTGTGACAATGTTCATTCTACACTGGCCCTAAACACACATCACACCATAAGGATTCCATCAGCTAATTAATACAGGGTGAGACTTTTAAACAGAGAAATTAACTCAACGGGAACCTCATAACTAGTATCACAGCACAGCACAAAAGAAAGCATCGAGTCTCCCCTTGACTTTGGCCTCTGAAGACAGGAAGCACTCCAGCTCCATCTCTCTCCAGCCCTTTCAACAGCAAATGCACTTAGAACGGAGTTAGTTCTCTGATGCTCCTGCCTCAGACTGAGCGACGAGGACTCTTGACTTCTCAGTCAGTTCTAATCTCCTGGCAGACGCTCATGTTTGCAGCAATGTCTTGATCCCCGTTGTGTACCAGACACGTGACGCATGCTTGCTCATTCGTGGTGTTGTCCTTAGACATGTTAGGCAGCACTTAGTATAGATCTGCAGTTATAGATCAGTATAGGTCAGTACTGCGGCTCAGTGCGGAGCGTGTGTAGTGTATCACTTGTTTGGGGAAAGTCAAAGTCAGAAATTCAAGTTCTGACCTTCGTTGAGTGGTTAATCAATTTATTGTGTACTTCTATATCAGACACTTACAAGACATTGAATCCTCATAATAGCCTGATGTCATAGATGCTCTTAGCAGCCCCTTTGCTGATGCTACACCTCCTCCTTCTTCTCTGCCCTCTTCCCATTAAAGCTGTTGAAGTTTTAAAAGTAAGTTATCAGCCCAAGTTAATGTTACTGTGAGTGGAAACAGGGACAAGATTCAAGTCCAGTCCATCACTATTTCGCATTCTACCAAACACAAGTGTTTAGTCAGCAACCCACATCTCCATCACACATGACGTTGGGTCTGTTCATTCAAGTTCAATCCAGAAGGCCTTCCAACAAACAAAACACAAGAAGGACTCAAAAGGCAAACATTGAGTATTCTACTGTCTTATACTGTGACAAAAAGTGGGCACGATTTAGTTGAAAATTACTCGGTACATCCACGAAGAATGGAGCTGAAGGTCCATGGGAAAGAGAACGGTTATTTCAACTGGAGATTAGGGAAGGCTTGGTAAGGAAGGGACTGGGAGTTGCATCCAGAAGATGATCCCCCCATTAGATGCCATTTGGGTTTATTATTCAACCAAATGATGCATCTATCCAACAGATACACATGAAGAAATGGATCCATGAGTTCATCCTTCTTCCTTCCTCTAAGTGTCTTTTTCCTCCACTACAATATTTTGTTTATATTCAGGAAATTAATTAGATAAATCGAGGAAGTTTCTTTGGGTATTTTTTCATTGCTCAGAATAAAATACTACAACAGAAGCATTTTAATGGAGAAAGGATTAATTTTGACTCAGTTTGAGGATAGAATCTATCATGAAGGAAAAGTCACTAAAACAGAAGTTTGGGTAGCTGGTCACATTATATCCACAATCAAGAAGCATAGAGAAATTAATTATTGTGGTC
>JAMJFZ010001264.1:382500-450000 GCA_026225945.1 Cricetomys ansorgei
TCCTCTACTTTTTCCCAAGCTCATAAAGCTTTTAAACGACATTGTTCTATGGTCACATCATCAAACACAATCTGTTCCTGTAATTCAGCATACCAGCCCTTACCAAGGAGCTCATTTCAGGTTATATTTATTCCTCTAGCCATTTTCCACTGTTCCATATTTGCTGCTTCTTCCCTCCAGCAGGTTAACCATTGAAGCTGAGGCCCTGCCTCTAGTATAGCTGATATTAATCCTTTCCAATCACATGGGACCATCTGATGTTGCAGTGCCTAGTTATTCAGGACCTGCTTTACATAGGACAAGTGCATGTCATATGACCTCATGGCTTCCCCCAGTCACCTTAAATCATTTCTATCAGATGCCATTTTATTTCATTATAACCTTGGGGATTATTCTCATCAGCTGGAATATGCTGAATCACTTCTGGAAATGCTGAAGGAGATTTTGTGACCCTAGGCTGCCTCTTCTGATCATTCTCCTGTACAAACTCTTCCCCTGTTTTCCTAACAGGACCACCATCCTGTACAATCCCCTCACATTTATCTACCTGGGGCAAAGTCTTTCTGTCGCTGGGATGAGCTCAGTTGTGTTCCTAGTTCCTCAGTTTTCCTTTGTTCTATGCTTTCTAATTCCCCCCTCTCATATTTCTTTTAATAGCATCACCAACTCTGTTTTTTTCTAATTCCTCCTTATTTCTTTTAATAATTTAATAATACCAATTAATTATTATAAATTAATATATACTGTATACTATTTATATTATATATATTAATTTATATATTAATAATACCAATTTCTTTTTTATAATTTCCCTTTTTGAAGAGAAAGAAAAAATTGAGCACTTTCGTTTTCTCTTTTGCTGTCTTTCCTGTCTTGGCCCTTTCTAATTTTCCTTACAACTCTTCTAGGTGCATAGGCCCTTCCTTAACCATTTTAAAAATGAAATAGAAGCAAAAGAAGAAAAAGCAAAAGCAAGTCATCACTGAAAGCAAAGTGGAGTATATTCCATATATTCCGGTTAACAGCTGCTAGCGATACTCTGCTGGCCTCTTGAACACAAATATCCATCCGTTCTTCCTCTACTTTTTCCTCTACTACAATTGAAATCAAATTTCCTATTACATATTTAATCCTTTTTTTTGCCCTTCTTTTTTGAGATTGAGCCTAATTCTAGACTAAAGTATTAAAATTCGTTTTCATGTAATTGCTAAGAGGAACGGATCCAGTCACCACAGTTCTAGCACATGACAGACTTCCCTCCTGTTCCTTGAATATCCTTTGGATACTCCTTTTTGAGGACTTTTGCATGGGCTGGGGCTGGGTGACCCCCTTTCCCTGACAGGTGACTCACCTATCTCTCTTCCCCCGGAACACTTCCTTTAGGCACACTTAATAGAAGCGAGCCCTACCACTTAGTCCTCTAAGCTGCTCACTCAATTTCTATACTCATTACTTTTAAAGATTCTGTTTATTGGTCTCCTTCTTGGATAGAATGTAAGTTCTAGGGAACGGGGAGTTTGTTCTGCTTTGAACACCAGAGTGTTTCTGGTGAACATATCCTGGCTCTTAGCAATAGTTTGTGGATTAATAAAAATGTCCTTGAGGATAAAATCTCCATTTATCCCATCTCTGTATCTACTCTAGTACTTAAGAGAACACACACGAGGACTTAATAAATTTTCATTAAGCTCTAATTGTATTTTATTACTAGTTTCATAATGACCTATGGTTGTGAAGCAGTATAAATTCATGTTAGTTTTCACACCAAGAGACAACATTGCAGGAGGCAGCACCATAAACCCACGTGCACATGCTGACCGTGGTGTGTCCTCCTCCCAGTGCTGTCTGTCATTTGCCAGCCTTGGCATCTTACCAGGTGTCCATGCACTAGCTACTCTGTAGATGCTTCACTGTTGAGTTGATGAAAGAAGCTGATAGGATTTCTCTCCTCACTCTTAAAGCTGAAAGATTATGCTGCTGCTGTACTATGTAAGAACCGTTATAATTGGGTTGGCCTATACAAAATGGTCCATATGGTTCCAGCCTAAGACCCAGCTAACGTGTTGCAGTTGTGAGTAGAACCCAAATGTGCAGTATCAGTGTGTCAATCTAGGATCTTGCTTTCTCTCCACTTGAGCCAGAGCTCAGTCAGTACATATGGGACTGGGCTTGGAGACACAAAGGCAGTTGGACTTTATCTCCCCAGTATCAGAAAATACTCCCCATTCAGCTGCTGGAGGTTGGGCCTCCCTGTAGGCCAGGGTGGGTATCTCTGCAGTCTCTCAGTCTCTTTTCCTCAAGGCCTCCACTGATAAAGATCATATGATCTATCCTAACCCTTGTGTATCATAATTTACATCAAGAGCCTATAAGATTTGGTAACTGGATCGTTTTTAGCATTGTCCAGAGCCCATGGAAATGGATGAGTCCTCTTCACCTCCATCCCATGCATCAGTGCTAGAATACAATGCAGACAGAGCGTAGAATAAGAACCACAAGGGGAGGAGCTGCCCACCCTTTAATAAGGCACTACAAGACAATATCTGGGGTTCATAAATGCAAGGCAAAACACAGATGCTGTGTCCTTTTCACAATCACACAACATCTAAAGGAGCTTCATAAATGGCACATGGCTTAAAGATCCATTTTGAGGAGTATCGGAAGTCAATGGCTGATTGGAAGACTATGTCGACTCCAGTCATATCCATTCATCCAAAAAGGATTTGGTGAGAATAGAAGCAGCAGAGAATCACAATTTAGATAAGTGCTCTCAAACCAGACTGGATGAACCCATCTCTGCTGTTTTGTTGGCAGAAGCACTTCAGGGAAGTAACTGGACCCGTTTGTGCCTCAATTTCTTTCACTGTTAGCTTGATGTACCTACCTCATAGGTGTGATATGAGGGGACACTAGGTGGACAACAGTATTTCTGAAGTGATTACATAGAGCTTTACAGATGGAAGCACTCCACAGCGCTGGCTGGAAGGCTGACTGTAATGGCTGCAATATGTCTGTATCTGCAGATGACTCCAAGTCTGGCAGGGACTCCCTGAGTGACATTCCAGATGAGCAAAGGATGTGTCTGCATCATCATAATTGCACCGAGAGGCTGAACTTACCTGTGTCTCTGTCTAGCATTCTTCATGAAAACAGATCGTGCAGTGGGGGAAACATTACACTCCATGTCTGATGCTGTGCAGATATGTCCCCCAAAGTGTTACTTAGGCTTAATAGTCAACGTGGTTTAATTAATTGTGACAGCAGGGGTATATTCCAAGACACCCTCATGCAAACAATTACAATAGTTAATTCTCAGCTTTCTAGAAAGGAAGAAGAATTCCTAGCAGAGTTAAGTTGCCTGGTTCAGAATAGTGTCCTACCTGTATACCTGTTATTCAAATATACCCCATTCCACAGAGCAGTGGGGAACATTCCCAAATTAATGCTGCCCTTGGGAATAGCTGTTTAGTGATTTTTTTCAAAGACAGTTTCTTCTGTTAATATTTAAACATCGATTGGGAAATATTATCTTGATCTGAGCACGCTTTGATGATGTAGGAATTTACAGCTATGAGCAGAGAAAGATCCATTTTCTTCGACAAATTTGGTGGAGGCAAAAAAACATGCAGTAAATTAAACCTGATTTGCATGACATTGCACACACAAGCAGTCCTTCCTGTGAGGCAGGGCATGTTCTTTGATTGAACTTTTCTATTTCTCTATGCTTGTACGGTATTCTGGGAACAATTGAGGAGTCCTCTGTTGGCTAATTAACACCTGTAAATTCACATCGCCTGGTGTCTTCCTTCTATTGCAGAGGTAATGAGTCCAAGTCCTGGTAGGGTTGTATTTTTATTAAAATTTCTTCATGTTTTTTTTCTTTTCATGTCAAACAGATTGCTACATATTTAACCCTTTTGTGCTTTTCGTGCTCTGTCTTTATCCTGGGAAATAAAGGAGAAGCAAGAGAACTATTATTGGTCTGCTAAAAGGAAGAAATCACATACCTGGGTGGTGGACGTGAAATATAGGTTCTAACTATATACATGGTGACATACTAATTGGGGATTGAAGTTCCAACTAACTAGTCTGTTGTTCAGTCTATGTGATACAAATGATGTATGATGACTAACTCATTAACACATATTTCTTGCCTGACACATGATGATGGTTTGCAACGGAAAGGACATCCTCTTGGCATGGCTTGGTGACAGGAGTAACAGAAAATGAAGGCAAAACTGATTAATACATGGAATACGGTTGTGGGAGTTTGTAAAACAAGAGAGGCGCTAATCCTTTGTGAAGGATCATAGACTTTTTATAGTAGATAAAACTTGACTTAAATATCAGAAGATGCAAAGAATCAGTATTCCAGGAAGGGGCATTAATATGTACAAGTGCTCTGTTGGTAGATAATGCAGATGCCCATGTGTACACAGGTCTAGGTAAGTTTTAAATCTCTGCGTGAACCAGCCAGTTAGCCTGGCTAATGGGGTTGAAAGGTCCCACCAACTTAGTTATCCCTACTCTGCAGGGGAGTGGGTTCTGTCTATGATGACTTATTAAACTTCTGAGCCATCAAGGTCAGTGACCAGCTTTGTGCTTCCAAACCTCTGGAACGAGCTTTACTACTGGGAAAAGCCTCAGCTCATGAGTCATAGAGAACTTGCACCACTCCCCTCAGATGGCACGAGCTTGAGGCACTTTGCGGTGGAGGTGGTAGGTGCTTTTCACTGGCTAGTTTCAAAGTTACATCCTTCCGAATGGATATGGTCAATGGGCACCTTCTGCTTGAGAAATTAACAATGACTGAGACCCTGCTTTAAAACGTTCAAGTAAATAGTCATAGTGTGAGATTAATTCCATTAAATGCTGGATTAGTTACAGTGAGTCATCATAAAAAGCAAATTCCCCCAAAAAGTATCATGGCTCTGGAACAGGACAGATACATATTCCTTATGTGCAGCAGGACAATAGGTTTGTGGAGTGGTCCTCATTCATTTACTTATTTATGCACCACGGCTTATAAAACTATCTTCAAATTATGGTTATCAAAAGAACACTAGGGACGTCTGTGTGTGTGTGTCATCTATGGGGGAACAACATTGTAGACAAGATAAGGGAGAATAGTGGAGGACAGGTCTGGAAGTGAGCACATGACATCTGTCCACGTTCCTTCAGCTAGAACCTATCATGTGACCATTTCTAATCACACAGGTGCTGTTAACCCAGAAAGAAGAGAAAAGTGTGGATTTTACCTGGCAGCTGATACAGTCAGAATCCCCTCATAACCATGTCAACTCCTAGCAGTAGATTGTATTTGATTTTTTTTTTAAATATGACTCAGTAGTCATCCTGAGCATCGGGACCACCGTTCATCACCACGGTTGCATGGTAGTCATGTGGCTGCAGGCTCCACACTCAGCACTGCTAGCCAGAGAGAAGTGCCGACTTATGGATGAAAGCCAAGACCATAAAAGGAAGAGTTGGAGAAACTTTCTCTGTGATCTCATGCCTGGAGGTCCATGTTGTTTTAAGATGATAGGATCAGAAGTTCTTGTATGTTTTATTTGTTCATAGTTCTGAAGAACATTATAATCAAACAGAGAGTTCTAAATAAACACACAGTTTTGAAAACAACCTAGCTAGATTTCCAAATTAATGACCTTAAAAGTTATTAGAATTGTTAGCCACTCATGAAAGATATTTGGAATTCCATCCCAAAGAATAAAAAGTAGACAAATAGAAGACATGATTCTGACTGACCTGAAAGTCTTTAGACTTACTGGAAATTTTATCCATGTATTAAATTTTTGAAATTTATTCTTTAGCAACTTCATAGAGAGTATGTTATCTAGTTTTATGTCAACTTGACACAAAGCTTGATGGAATCATTTGGGAAGGCAGAACTTCAGTTGATAAAACTTCCCCATCAGATTAGCCTGTGGGTAAGCTTGTGGTTCATCTTTTTGGTTGATTATTGGTGTAGGAGGTCCAGCTCACTGTGGGTGGTACCACCACTGAGTTGGTGGTCTTGGGTTGTCATGTCTGAGCAAGTCATAAGAAGCAATCCAGTTAGCAACACTTCTCCACAGCTTCTGAGCTTGTACCTGTCTCCAGATTCCTGCTCTAATTTCCCTGGAAGAAGTACTTATAAGATATAAGGTGAAATAAGCTCTTTCTTCCCCAAATGGTATATGGTCATTGTGTTTCTTCACAGCAATAGACAACCTAACTAACACACAGGATACAATTTACTTAGATCATATCCACTCCCCAGTCCACACTCCAACTCATTTCAGACCCTTCTCACACCCAACTTTATGTTACGATCCTCCTCCTCCTCTTTTTTTAATAACTCTTCAGTGAGCACTTCTCATATGCATATGGATGTCGGGCCATACACTAGAGCAAGAGCGATCTGGGGCCTTGTACAGCCACTGTAATGTCATTTGGCTTTCATTTGTTGTGAATGTATCTTTTACTATTCTATTTACCTTTGTTCTTTTCTCATTAGTAGGAGCCATTAAAGTCATGCCATTTGTGACCACAAAATTGCTAACAGAAGCAAACAGGGCACTAACATCTTGTAGCAGTGCTTAATACAAGGCAGCCATTTTGATGATCCAGAATATCTATGCAATAGTTTTTAGATTGTTAAAAAGTGGAAATGGTATTTAAAACTTACACAAAGCATGGACATGAAAGTCCATAGACTTTCATAGGCTTGTACTTTGGGAATGTTTATAACGTGGCGGGAGGAGCTTGAACTTCAAAGAACGAGCACCTCAAGCTCAAATGCTAGCTTTCCCTACTAGGCTCTTTGTGCTTCTTTTCTTCAATTTCAGAACAACAATGATGAATGCCACCCACACAGAATTTAAGTGAGATTAGAGACATCATGTACAAAGTTTTGAATGGGTGAGCGCTCAACAAAACACAGTTGTGAGAAATGAACTATCTATGTTCAAGATCCCTGTCAAATGTGATGTCTAACTGTGTGTGTGTGTGTGTGTGTGTGTGTGTGTGTGTGTGTGTGTGTACTACATTAGATATAAATGAGAAATCACAAGAAAAGCAAGTTTTCCTAACGTGCTCTGTGATGCCCAGTAGATCTGAAGGAGCGAGATTTTTTGAGCTTTAGTCTCCACTCTCATCAACCAAAGCAAATTTGCTTTCCTTTCATGATTTGTGTGAAGAGTTTCCACTTAAGAAATATTTTTAAAGTGATTTTTATGACAAAAAAAAATGTAAACCATCAATATATTGCATTTTATTACAATGGAAACGGTGATGCCCATTAGTTAAATCTTATGTGTTAGATACCATTGTTACCCACACTATAACTAGTAAGAACTTAAATTAAAAGATATCTTTTATGTATACATATAAAATTCTGCATTTGTGTATGTGTGCTTATGTGTTCATACATACACATAAAAACACATATATACCTTTTGCCCGCTATAGTGCTTTGAATAAAAAATAATCTTGCTGTAGCAGCATAGAATATTCATCAAATTTTGAAGACCTCCATGAACACACCTTCTAGGTTTAAACTTCAAATCTGATTTTTTAAACCTTAACTGAAATCATTTTCTCACCTTGTTGAAATTCTACCATGTAGCTATGCATAGCCCACAGCTGAGAATTCACACCTCCCACTACAGCCTCTTAATGAGTCAGCATCCTTCCTTGGGTTCCTATTAAAATGAAGAAGCGTGAAACCCGTTTCAGGCAAGTTGAGAAAAATAAGACTGCTTCAAAATTTTTCACTGTAATTTCATCCCAGGAGTCCTAAAAATGCAGACACATGCACACTCACCAGCCAACACACACACACACACACACACACACACACACACACACACATGAGAGAGAGAGAGAGAGAGAGGAGAGAGAGAGAGAAAGGGAGAGAGGGAGAGAAAGAGAGAGAGGGCTTATAATTGTTATGTAAATGTATCTGTTAACTAAAGATTAAGATGCCAATTGTCTAAGGAATTTATATAATTGTAAGTCTGGGGAAAATTCGTGAGAAAGCAGAAAAATCTCCTAGAAAAATGATCTGGGCTCTTTCCTATTTTGGAATTATGGATCCTTTGTTGTAATCTAGCATATATTTCATTTTAGTCAGTGGTACAAAACTTATTTCACCCCAGAAAATCATCCTTGTTTTGTTTTTTTTAAAACCAGAGTCCCCTTTCACAGTGCTGCAGCCTGGTGTTGACGGAAATTTGCAATGTTGTGGCTTAAATTCTCAGGCACACAGGAGCATTTGATGCTGCTTTCTTCCCTCCGGATCATGACAAAAGGGTTTGTACAGTAGTCGCACATTGTGCTTGAAGACTTTCTTAACAACCACACGACCTCTGAATTGACTTCTTTTCCCCTTCAAGGGGATCATTATTTCCACAATCTTAAACAGTTTAGTTGATTGAATCAACCATATCATTATTTTAATAGGTCATTAAAATAAATGAAAAAATTCAAATGATTATAAAACCTGTGATTTCTGCAATACCGTCACAGCCAGAAGCCCTGTGCCTATACGATGAGGCTGCGGTAGAACTGCCACATAGCGCCATTCAATCGCCCTCTGAAACCAAGGCACACGTAAATAAATTAGTCCAAAGAGAAATGTCTAGATAGTATACTCAAGGGTTGAGACCATGCTGTGAAGGAAAGACATTAAACTAAGAGTTTTATTAGTTTCTGCTCCCCAGTAGCTCTCTGGATAGCTGTGGAAGAGGCACTAAATCCGAACCGCACTCTCCTTCTGCACAAAGAGAAAGATTCTGGCTTTACTTCTGATACGTACTTCGTGTGCTAATAGACACGAGAGAGCTTAGAAACACAGTTCAAAAATATGTTTCTGGTTCTCTCCTTTTTGGTTCAGGACAGAGTTGCGCCCTGCTGGCTTGAAAGGCACCGTCACAGGAAGTGCTTGGCCAGTGAATTGTGAGCAGAAGCGTTGTGGGTCACTCTGAGGACGGGTTTGTCGCACAGTATTTTCACAGTAGTAGTGGTTTCAGACACACACACTGAGACAAACCTTGGGGTTTTTGTTGTTGTTGCTTTGTTTTTGTGTGTGTTTGTGTGTGTGGCTCGGGTCCCTAAGTCACCATAATGCACAGAGAAACTTTCCACTTGCTATGACAAAAAAGTAAAAATATATGGAAGAATTTTCATTATGTCGAGCTTCGGAGACTCTTGGAGATGCTTATTACTACAGCATAGCCTAACGCGTCCTGACCTAGCACTGAAGCAGTGCATGCAAGCACTTTGAAAGGTATTAAACATTATCCGTATTAAGAACGAAGAAAAGATTAAAGAACATTTCTGCATTTGATATTTTAAAAGTTTGCATTTAGGAAAAGAAATAATCTTGCCATCTTGCCTCGTTGGAAAAAAAAAAAAAAACACGTCAGTGACCCCATCGCCAGACGAAAAGTGACAAACAATCAACAACTTCTGAGAGGAAGAATTAGGCTTTCCTGGGATGAGGCTCCTAGTTGGTTATTCAAAAGCAAGTGATCAGTCCTAAAATCTTCTACAAACAAGCAACACTGAAGAGGCTCAGCAAGTTGAATTCATGTGGTTTTTCATATATATACATGTACATCATACAATAATAAAGAAAGAAAAACAGGTCATGAATTTGATGGGAAATGGGAAGAGGGTTTGGAAAGAAGAGCTAAGGAATGGTTTAATACTTTATTTATTTTCACTTTGGTTTTTCGAGACAGAGTTTACCTGCTATAACTCTGGCTGTCCTGGAACTCACTCTGTAGACCAGGCTGGCCTTGCACTCAAGATCCACCTGCCTCTGACTCCCGAGTGCTGGGATTAAAGGTGTGTACCACCATCACCACCAAGTTGTAATTCTTTAATTAAATTTTTCTAAAATTAAAATATTTTTAATAGTGGAAAATAAGATTGAGAGTGCATAGTAGTGACCTCATAAGAAAAAATACAGATAAGGTGTTCATAGCAAGGCCCGTAGCAATGTGCACCAACGCCCTTGCTGAACAGGAAATGAATGGTGATGCCCCTTCCTTGTCCTCCTCTTCCTCTTCATTGTCTTTCTCTTCTCCCTTTGCTCATTCCTTCTTTTTTGTTGTGTTGTTTCATTTTTTTAATATCTGTTTTCAACTACTGAGGAGAGATGTACCTTGAGGTCTAATAGAAAACATTCTCTCATTCAATCAAGAGAGAATGTGGGGCGGGGTCTTCTACAAAGGCTGTGCTTGGTCAGCACAGTGTTTGTTCTCTTTCTTTAATTGGGATGCTTTCTGTGGAAATAAACGCTGCTGTTCTCCCTGTACACCCAGCACTTCTAGGCAGCTGTTCTCTGCCAGACCCATGAGGTCATTCAGATTTTGCAATCCTTTCACTGTAACATACAGACTTTAGGGGGAAATGATAGCTGATAATAGCAACTCAAAACAAATACATTTGTGTAAACGTTGTATTCAATTAGAATGCTGATAAGAATAAGAAACTCTAATACTGCGAGCAACATGGAGAGAACCTAGAACCTGGGACTCAGTAGTCCTTGGAGCCTGTTAACATTTTTCCCAATAATACTGAGGGAAAATTTAAGAGCCTAGCAATGGTGAAAGCGAAAGCTTGTGCTGGGTTAGTTGAGAAAGCAAATGACTTCAGGTAATTCCTTTAAAACTTCCCTTAATTCTTTGCATTGTCTCTTCTCATATTTTATAGAACTGGGGATAGCTATAAGTCAGTAGGACCTAGGTTTTCTATATAATTGGCTCTTTGTCTTTGATGGTAACCCTCAGTCTATACTTTGAAAAACATACACCATAGCTGTTGTTTTGTAAGTCTGTTACAGTAAGAGTACTGCAAGGGAGCTGAAGTCATTCTTCCATAGGACCTGGGTTCCATTGCTATTGGGAGACATACAGTCTCCCAAGCCTACATCAGTCCCAGAGGATCTGGTGTCTTCTTCCGGCCTCCATGAGCACCGCAGGTGGTGCAGGGACACATACAAGTAACATACTCTTTAAGTTAACTCATAAAGTAAAATTTTTTTTAAAAATTATCTTAAAAGAGTACTTGCATATGTATATATATATATGTATATATATATGTATACTTCTAGGTATAACCAGCTTAGTCTGTATGTTATCTGTATGTATATGTTTTCAGGGATGATCATATGGTATTGGATAAACAACTGGTGTGCTCTTACTTAGAGAAAACTCAGCATTCCTTGGCTTGTCTGTAGCTCTTTGTGTAGAGCTGGGTCTTCCTCTTTAGCATGGCTATTGGTGTTTTCCTTGACTGGCTCATGTTCAGGCAGTCACACTGTTGAGATTTTATGGGAGTTGCTTCTGACATTACCAGGAGACACATTTTCACAGTTAAGTCCCTGATCCTCTGGTTTGTACAATCTTTCCACACCAGCTTCCCCAGTCATTCCCGAACCTTAAGTATGGGAGTTGTTTTATAGATGCAGCCATTGGCTCTGAGCCCTACAATCCTGAATTTTGATTGGTTGTTGTTTTATGTAATGGTCTCCATCTGTTACAAAGAGAAGTTTCCTTGATGCATACAAAAATTAATTTTTAAAAATGGGCCATGAATTGGAAGAAAGCAAAGAGGGAAACATCGGAATGTATGGGGTGGAACAGAAGTGGGAAATGAGTTAATTATATTATAATTTTTATATATAAAATATAATTATATTATAATTAAATTATGTTATATATCTATATCTATCTATCTTTCTATATATGTATGTATGTATGTATGTATTTATCCAAGTTCTGCTGTAGCTGAGTGCTTTGCAGAATAGGAATCTGGGAAAGTCCCAGTGAAGAGCTCTGTATCCTGGAGGTACTGTTTCTTCATGAACAGAATCAGTTCCAGCTGGAGCCACAGGGAAGTTCAAAGTCATTCTTTTAAAGATCTCACTCCCAGAATAGACTTAGTCCATCAATATACCCAAGATGTACAGTCTGCATTTTCATGACATATCTCAAATGTGGCCTTCTGGGTCCTACTAAGACCCTGTTACTACTGTGCTTGCCTGGATCAACTCCTGGGGTTTGCTGTATTCTTCAACAGCCATCTATTTTCCACACAAATACTGTATGACCCTTTACTAGCCCAGTCCTGTGGAGCTACTCTGCTCCAAACCTGCTAGGCATGGAGTAGTAGCAATATTCTCATCCAGACCCGGAAGCTCTGTATACTCTGACCTCCAGCTGCTGCCTAGCCTCCTGTCCAGCTTACTTACTGTGTTCCTTCTGCATTAGCTGATCCGTCCACATGAAACACTGCAGGCCCACATCGTTGCTGTCTTCTTCTGGAATGCTCTTCCCTCGGACACCACCTAGGGCACCTCCCAGCTGTCCACGTCTCGGCTCTCATGTCCCCTCTTTAGAGGATCACTACTATCACACTTCTCCCTCATAATGGTTCATTTTGATTGCCAATTTGATTAGATTGAGGACTGCCCTGGGCATCAGTAAGTCACACTATTAGGTGTGTCTGCGAGAGCCGTGGGGCCCCTGCCCTGAAGTAAATTAAAAGATGTGCACTAGAACTCATCTCTCCCTGTGTGTTCTCAGCAGGCTTTAGATGAACAGCGCTTCACACTGGAGTTACGTGCCTTCCCCACCATGATGGGCTTTACCCTTAAACTGTGCATCAAAATAAACACTTTCTCCATTAAACTGCTCCTTTCTAGCTATTTGGTCACAGCAATGAGAAAAGTAGCGAATGTGTTCCACTTACGAGAGCTTAATTTCTGCTGTTGGACTTGTTGCTGCACAATAGTATAGAAAACTAAAGAGAGACCAAAGCTAATGATGATGCACTGCTTATCCAGCCCATGCTGAAAGGGAAGTACTAGAAAGGGATCCCTCCCCGCCGCCCTGGACAAGAACCTGAGTTTCCATTTCCAGGAGACCATGAAAGTCTGGATCAAGTGTGTAGACCGGTGACATTTGTGGACAAAGACTTGGGAGCCATTTTCAGATCTCTGGGAGTTGTCCCTGGGGCCTCCACACTGTCCTTCAGAGAGAAGTCTAATAGTGACTTGGAATTTAACTTCTCCGTACTCTAACCAGGGCAGGATCATACTTAATTTATCTTAAAAATATTCTCATCTGTCTTTCACTGAATGGAATGATTACAGACATATATTCACCACTCAGGGGAATGGGACAACAGGGGTAATCCTGAAGAGAGTGAAAAGGGACTGAAGCCACCTCCAGCTAGTTGCTCTATACCACATGCTTGTTGCTTGAGCAGTGGGGGCACACCTTGACTGTCCCCCCACTTTGCTGTTGGACTAAAATTTATTGTTTTGGCAATAAAATCTAATCACAAAATATCTTACTGATGTGGAAGAGTCCTGATGTATAGGTTGACAGGGCCAGGGAGCTGACCAGAACCAGAGGCCAGACTGGCCAGCTGTCTCCCGACCACCCTCGCACTCCTCCTCCAAGTGTGGAGGCTCCGGAAAAATGGAAAGTCGAACGTACAAAAGCCTTCTCTGGAGATTGAATTGATGCCTGCCAGGGGGTAGAAGGGAATAAAAGGGGAATTTACAAATCCATCAGGGAAAAGGGAACATTACTGAGAAAAAAGAGCAAGTTATAAATGAAAAGAGGCGGGAAATTAATGGGGACTAAAATAGATTAGAATTTGATGTGCTCCACAGGGTTTACAACACTTCACATGCAATTAGGAATAAAATGATGGACTCCCCAAGCCCCTCTTCCCTGGGGACAAGAAGGGAAGTGTCTCATTTGAGAGGGGGCTGAGGACCTAAAGACGGCCTTTGCTGCTAAGACAGGCCAGGAGACGGGTGGCCAGCTGGCCAGGTTCTCTGTTTCACACATGTCCCAAATCTGTAATGAGGTTAAGGGTCAGGTAGGCGGCGAGGGCAGAGTGAAGGTGGGTTCCTAGGAGCCAGCCTTTGCTTTTGTTCCTCTTGCGGGTCTGTGAGCAGCACAGTAGGCAACCACAGAGTGGACATAATTTCTCATGTGAACACCGTTAACACAACCGACCGATGGACAGCCCTCCATTGTCCACCGGTCATATTCTGACGGTTCTTCACACGGCCTGAGCCCAGACCCGTGACTCTGTGTTTGGGCTCAGCTACATCCTACTCCTCACCTTTGCATTCTTCTTCAGTGTCCCCTCCCCAGTTCCTCAGGCAGGCCTCCGCTCTACTTCCCATCTCACTGTGGAAATCTCAAACAAGGAAGTGCTCCAGAACACAGCGTGGACAAGTGGATTCTGCAAGAGTTGACAAGACAGAGCTCTAGACCCTTGGGATTCCAAGTGTAATGTCCCTTAAGGCAATGATGAAACTCTCAATGGGTCCACCTTGCAGAATGGCCATGGGGGCATAATCCAAGGGCAATGTGTCCAATTAGCCACCATCACATCATACATTGCCCGTTCCTTCACCTCACCTTCGCAGAACTCAGGTCTGGAAGTAGCTGAACCAGTTCCTGAGATCAGGTAACAGAAAGGGAGCTAATTTAATAGAAAATTAATGGGCTGGGGCCATAGCTCAGCGGGTACAGCACTTGCCTGAGGCTCTAGGTTCAATTCCCAGCACAGCTAAAGATAAGAGGAAAACAGAGGGAAAGGGCCGAGGCGATGGCTCATCTGGTGATTTTTGTCTCCATGCAGCCCTGAGGAGCTGAGTTCAATCCCTCAGGGGCCAAATAAAAAAGGCAGGCATGAAGGTGCAAATCTGTAATCCCCGGGCTGAGGGGATGGGAACAGGAGGAATGTGGAGGCAGGAAGCTTGTCAGATTAGCTGGATTGGTGAGCTCCAGGTTCAGAGAGGGACCCTTGTCTCAATAAATAAGCTGGGGAGTGATTGAGGAGGGGACCTGTCATCGATCTCTGGCTTCCACACATGTGTACGCACAACCATGAGCAAACGTGAACATACACATGAACCCGAACATACACCCCAAAGCATAAAAATGAAGATGAGAATACAGTCGCTGGGCGCACTGTGTTTAATGAGTCTTTAGAATACCCTTTTCATTGATCAATGGTTGTTTGTTATACACTAATAAAAAATTACTTTAACATACTTAATATAAGAATTGTCTAAGTCTTTGCCGTTGTTCCCTATGGAGTGTGATTCCCAGTGGTACCCTCTAGGATGTTCACTTCCCCTTCTGGTAATTAAAGTACAGCCTGCACCTGCCAGAAAGATGATTCTTCATGTCCCCACTGAAATGTCTGAAAGAAGATTACAGGCAACATAGCCATGTCTTTGGACTCTATGAGAGCATTTTTTTTTCTCATGAGAACTATACACACAAAAGAACTAGTGTATCAAAAACATGAGTGCTTTTGAAGCAGGATGCATACTGTAGAGAAACAGAGGAGTCATGTCATGATTCAGCATCACACGGCCACAGACGTCAGAGATTTCAGTGACTATTAATAGGTATTGCGGTTTAGAGAAACACTTGCTGTATTAATTCATAGATGAAATAATACTTTGACTTATGTGTCTCTAAGACATGAATGGCGAGACAGAAGACTTTGCATGTTACTTTATGAGCACCGTCTTGTGTTCTTATGAAGTGGTGGTTTCATATCATTTTATAGGTCCTGATGTTTTTCTCATCAGGTAGTGTGCATTTAATAGAGTTGTTAGACCTTTGTTGCATGCTATTTTCTGCAGGATTGTACCTAAAGTCATAAGACTAGTTGCTCAGATAAAATTCAAACTGGTCTGTCTGACTCACAAGCGTATTCTTTCCCAGTTCCAATGTACTTCTTTCCTGTGTGCCAGGGAGTGGTGAAGTAGACGATTTCTGGGCCGGGTCTGAGGCAAGTAGGAGCCAAGACCTACATAAATATGGAATTTAATTACTGCAATGCAGGTCTTGGAGATGTCTCCTAAATAATTTTCCATTTAACCTCAAAATACTCCTATTAAACAAGAATCAAGTATAATTATGATATTGACATTTTACAGATGAAGCAGCTGGGGTAAAGTAATATCAATATGCATTAGGTCAAGTGGAGGTCCCATGGAGTCTTAGACTCCAAACTATTATTTTATGATAATACAGTAGTGCTCCATTTATCTGTCACCATCAGAAGGAAGAGGCAGGTCACAGAAGTTAATTTTCAGTTAAATAAGATTACCCTGTTAAATACCAATTTAAAAAGCCTTCTATTAAACTTTCACAAAAAAATGTGACTGAACACATATTTATCAGTTTCTTGCTCAGGAGAAGCCCTTAAAATGATGATCTGGAGGGGAGAAAGATTTGCAGTTATATGCGTGTGTGAAATCCTCAAAAATAAAAATAATTATATTCATAAAATTCAAATATAAAACACAGCAAACAAGAGAAAACTTTAAATTAATTTAAATTCATGGGGTGGGGGTGATAGGCAGGGAATTTGTAACTGCTGGAACAGGATATTCAAGGATTCGACAGAGTGATGGCTCGTGTTGTGTGGATTAGTGGCGGCGGCAGTGTAGCTCCTTCGAACTTACTGGAAAAGTCGATCCATGGGTGTACTGCCTCCTGAAGTAATTTAGGTAGGGCTAACAATACATGCCTTTTCCTAGGGTAGAGGTCTTCACAGACTCTGGGAAGAGGAGGATTTGGGGCTGATTGGCCAGGGATGACTGGAGCAATCCAATGGGGAGAACAACCAAGAACAATACCACCACGCCAGTGCTTGCCACATCTAGAAGATACTAACTGAGCATGTCAACTGCCTGTCAAGGCAGCCAGCTAAGATCCCTGACAGAGTCTTCATGACAGAGAAGTCTGGAACTAACTGTTCCCAGTGGCACAATGGTTTTTGTTGTTGTTTGTTTGTTTTGTTTTTTTCCATTGTTGTTTTTTAAATATCTTTGGCCGTTTGTTACTCTATGTCACACAGGTAGGGGACTAGCCTGACACAGCAAGGGGCCTTGGAAGACAGATGCGATAAACACACTTGAGTCTGAGAAAAAGGAGCCTTCTTGCTTTCGGAGACAGCTCTCAACAAGTGCAAACATTAAACTACAATTTACCAGTTTAGGTTGTATGAGACTGAAGAAAAATCATGTTTGGGGGTTGTTTCCCATGTGGTAATTTTTAATATAATATTTTAAAGAAGATGTACTTTTAATGGAGAAGTGGTGTGCGGCCAACTTAAAGTCGCACTAAAGTGGAGCAAACACACTTTTGAATGTTCAACAAATGAAGTATAGGAAATCATAATGTCATCCAGCAAATATTGACTTCTCTGCTCTGGAGGAGCAGAAGCTTCTCGACGTTAGGACTGATCATGTGACTTACCTCATTCGGTCAGTTGTGAGTGTACAAAACATTCCTTACCTCGCCTTTCACTTTTTAAAATATTTCCTGCTTGGCTGTTCTTACAGAAAAGAACATCTAAAAATGGTGGTGAGCTTGAAAATAAAATGGTACAGTCTCCCAAAAAAGTAACTGAAAAGAAGCTAGAAATAAAAAAAAACCAAAATTGACAAGGAAGCAAATGTCACCACAATAGCACGCTTGGTCTTACCATTCCCGAAGTCTAGAGATTTTTAAAGACTTAACTAAAATAGCGACAGCTGGAACCCGGGCTCATCTCCCCTCTAAGCCCATTATGGCTGTTATTTTGGCGTAATTTGCTGTGGTTTTTCCTTTCCTTGCTGAATTGCCTTAGTATCTGTTGGAAATGAATTTATATGTGAATGTCTCTAACTCGCCCCTCAGCTCTGAGCTATTGAAGTCGATACCATTTTGTTTGATTACTGTAATAGATACTCATTACCAAGTTGAAACTTCCTCCTAGTCCTAGTGTTCCTGGTGTCTTTATTACAAACGTCTATTTTTTTATAAATGTATATTGAATGTTTTCCTATCTCTACTTAGATGATCGGATAATTTCTGCTTTTATTATGTCATTATAATGCATTTCTTAATTTATTATCAGTCATTAATTCAGCCTTGCCTTTGTAGGATAAATCCCATTTAGCTGGATTTAGAACTGCTACATTTTGTGAAGGATTTTGTGTGTTCATGTAGCAAACACATTTTTAAATGTGGGTTTTTAAAACTTTTTAATTCTTATGATATCTTTTTTTCACCTGGGGTCTTGTGATATTGTCTAGACTAGCTGCAAATTCATGATTGTCATTATTGCAATCTCAGAGATTACAAGTGTGACCCATCATGCCTTGTCCTTTTTATGATATTTTGTCAGTTTTAATATGACATGTGTGAGCCTTTTAAGAAAATTAAAGATTTCACCCTCTATATTCTGAAGATTGATTTAAGATCATAATCATTTCTTCTTTTGTGTGGTTGACAGAACTCATCACTGAAGTATATGGGTATGGATTTTTGTTTTTTTTTGTGTGGCTGGAGATGTTTTTTTTAAACGTAAAACTAAAAAACCTTTATTTTTAAGTGATGTATTTATTCCTTGATAAATTCAAACAATATATCTTTATAATATTCTACCATTTTACTTTTAATAGATGTGACTACTTAAACATTCTATATTTTCTTATATCAATTTTATATGCTGCAATGTTACAAGTAATGTGCCCGTTTCACCTAAGTTAAATTTCTTGGTATGAAGTTTAAAATTAATACTTCAATATTTGTCATTTCACATTGTTATTTTAATGAAAGTATAGAAAGCATTCTAATATCCGAACACTTCATTTTAACAAGAGGCCATCTAGATGGAGAAGCCTGTAAGACTGAAAATATTGTTATTCATAACATTCCCAACTACCTTCAGTATACTTATGTAGACTTAAAAATGGAATATACAGTTCTGAAAAATATAGATTTTTTTTTCTAATCATGTCTTAATAAACTTTAAATGACCGGTTCTAAGACTTGATAAAAATCTGCCACTATGATACTAAATTTAGAACTTTTATTACTACTGTCACTAGTAAATATTTCCAGTTATAATTTTATATCCTTTTCATCCTTATGCAAATCCTTATGGTCCTTTTCCATACATATTTTCCATACATATTTCCACCAGATCTGATCATACACTTTAAGAATCATGCATTGCAATTTAGTCCCCCCCCCCCCCGTTTGTGTGTGTGTGTGTGTGTGTGTGTGTGTGTGTGTGTGTGTGTGATGTTTCATGGGCTACAGTTCTTAATACATTCCTTGGGGCATGCTGGGATTTGGTGTATTTAAAGAATGAGAAAGTATAGTGGAAAGTTTTGAGGAAGATCAGAACCTCCCTGCAATGCAGAACCACCTTTAGAAGTTCTTCAGGAGGGGAGACTCCTCTCTTCTTCATGGGGGGTATGCATATGGTAACAGACTGCTCTGGAACAGTCCAGTGCCCCGGCTTCATTTGAATTTACTCAGGTGCCCTCACTTGAAATACTGACATTCTGTCCCTTACCAACTAATGACATAAAGAGTTTCTCTAAGCTTGTAAATTCAACTTGCTTTATAATTAAGTGACCCATAAGTTTCAACTTCCTGAGTTTTCTTTCTAGAAACCTCACCTGGAGGTAAAAGTAAGTTCCTTTACAATCGTCATCATGGTTTTATAATCGCACGTTTGGAACTGGAAACATGGCGTTCTGAGTCTGATCTTATTTTCTTCATCTGTTCCATCTCTCCACTAGCTATAGCTAAGAAATTTCACAGTTTGTCTGCATTGCCTCTTCTAAAGTGTTCTGTGCCAGTGGTGACCAGTTTGAGAGTTTTCTTCCACAGTCATTTGTGTCCTGGTGGCCACAGACGGGGCTTGAAACAGCTGCTTTGCTGCTGCAGTCCATAGAGACTATAATTTCCCTATTCATGCTTCCGTTTGGTACTAGAGCCAAGCTCAGACTGCAGAGTCTCCTTCTTAGCTTTTGCTTACCTGGAACTATCTCACCAACAAATAACTGCTTTTAAGAGTTTGGTCAGAGAAGCAAGGAGACTCAGAATTTAATGGAACAAGGCATTTACCATACAAATGATACTAGAAATAAAGGTATCGTATGGGAAGGTGTGCAATTAGAGAAACAGGCTCTGATGTCCAGTGAACAGGTTAGAACATTGAAGAGGATCTAAATGCCAACAAGTTAGGTGACTAAAGAATCAAAACATAGGAAAACTTACAGAGGGAACCGGGAGGTCGCTGTCGCCGTTATCCCCACTTGGGAGTCTCTGCTGGAAGTGACTGGGCTGGGGGTGGTGAGTTACATGAGAAGCTAGCCAGAAGAGCTGGGCATGGAGTAGAGAGCAAAGACAAGTGCTCTTGTGAAGCACCCAAGCCTCCTGTTTGTCCATGTACGCATCTGTCAAAAGAACAAGCAAGCAAACAAAAACTTCAGAGAATAAAGTGTCACCTTCACTTCCCTGATCTCAGGCAAAGTCTTACCTTAGGAACTGTGTCCCAGAGTCATGCAGAAAGGCACTCTGGGAAATATGGTGAGAAAAAACCAGCACACATATCTGAATACCATTTATTTCCCTATCATCAAATTATTTCCAAGATCAAGAGGCATGGTGTCAATCCTGATCCCACAGATCTTAATAATGGGTTTTTAAGGGCTGAGCAAATACTTGTAGCTGACTTCAGAGTGAAACGGTTACGTGTACGAATCAAATGGTTTGTACAGAAGAATCTTAACCTCAGCTGCCTTGAAACAGTATCGCCTACACATGCCAGTCAGAACCTGGCTGGAAGACTACATGGCTGCAGTGTATTCCTGAGCTAGCAGATTATACATAATGCTTTTTATTTCAGTTGAATGTGTATTACTTTATATCAGAAGTTTCATAATGAAAAGCAAAACACTTTATTTTATCTTTATTTGTAACTAAATGCTCAATGGGATATACACAAAAAGTCTATATTAGACTTATTCTATTGTATTCACGATCTGGGACTTCAAGCTTCCTAGGCATTACCAGCTGAGTTCTCAGTTTCAAATCTGACAAATGGATCAATGACCCCCTTTCTTTCCCCTCCACCTTTGGCGGTATTATGGAGAAGAAAAGCCTTGTTTCAGTTAGCTGAAACAATCTCTTATTTTGTTTTACATACATTAAAACACCAACTTTCTCATTTAATGAAAACCATGGCCCCAGGCTTTGATGTGTGACAGAGGCACAGACTGCTGTAGGAGGGGGCATGCTGGGATTAGCTGCTCCTGGCTGGACCTCTGTACTGCAAATCTCCCTGTACCAGAGCCAAGTGACTGACCTTTTGAGATAGCATTTGAATTTGGCTACTGGGAAGGAAGGATACAAATCGAACAACTATGTGTTGGTTTCGTCTCTGGGTTAGAGGCTAGGGATATGGCTTTCTGAGCCCCTCTGGGAACACAAAGGCTGGGCTATCATTTAATTTCCTCATGGGAATCATCCCCATGATCATCAGAGGCTGTGCCCGCCGGTCCCATCCTTCGTACTATATTTAGTCCATTATGAATATGGAATAACACTGAAAATGATTCACATCGACATCCCTCTGTCTGGCCTAATAACATCAATGTCATTAGCAACAAACGTAAGCTCATCCTGACAATATGATTTGGAAATCTCAGCTCCCCCCATTGTCGTTTCTTGCCCGTGCTGAGGACCTGGACCTAGCAGCTCAGCATGCCTGCTCTTGTACTTCCCCCCAATCTCCTCCCTAAGGGTAGAAAAAGATCGAGAATCTGGGGAGAAAATGGGGTGCTGTTGGCTACATAGACTGTTGGCAGAACACAGTGTTAGCTAACTGGAGTCAGGGCCTCTTCAGAGACGGTGAAGGTGAGAATGAAAGGAAAACTGAGCCTCCCTCCTCCCTCTCCTTCTTCTTCATCTTGCTCTTAAGGTGGTTCATTACCTCCTTGACACACCCACTTCAGCTGCTGATAGTCTGCGTGGCTCTGTTTCCCGCCAACCTTGACATCATCGTCAGTAATGTTTCTACTTAGACCTTTCTCACAGGGGAGTGTCCCACGTACATACGCTGCTCTCTTGGGAGCTGACTCATCTACGCTTTGGAATAGTTAGCAGTTTGTTTAAGTAACTATCTGTTTTCCTGAGAGAGAGATGGGAGGGGTGTTTACATCCTGTCACTTCCTCTTGTTTCTACACATTAAAAGAGTCTCTAAGTTTTCTCTATGCTCAACCTGAAATTGAGCTCTCGAAGGATCTCAGAGACATTTATAATTTAACAAGGGAAAATATACATAAAATTTACCATCTTAACCTTTTTTTAAGGTATGGTTTAGCATTGTCAAGTATATTTATGTTACATGCAACTGATCTCCAAAACTCCTTTAGAGACAGAGATGATTCTGAATGGCAGGCATTTAAGTCATCACACAACTTTGAGTGGGGATGATCCACACGCTCTCAACAATCCAGGTCATATGACAGCCACTTCAAATAGTGAGTGAGCTCAGGAGTCCTGCCACCATGGTTCAAATCCCTCCACCACAATGATGCAGTTTCATCTCTGAAGCACCCAGCTGTAAGAGGAACCATTGCTGTGTGAAACGCTAAAGAGAACAAGGCTGGCAGCTCGTTTGGAAAGGAGCACCCTAATGATGGCCGTCTACCTCACAGACAGAGTCATTCGTCTTGTTTGGAATTCTTTCCTGTCATTTTCTGGGAATGTGGACGTTACAGAGTATTTCATGGCACAAGACAGTCAGTCTTCTCACTCATCTGTTCCATGGCTGGAGCTATTTGTGGGAATCATCTTTTTTTGTGTATCATAAGAAACTCATTTATTGTTTTGTGAGAAAATGCTACTATTCTCCCAGTGATAACTATTTGCTTCGTGGTTATAAAACTTGAATTGGTTGCTATTTTTCTCTTTTTTTTGCATGCACATCAACTCTTAATTTTAGTGCCAAGTCACAGTATAGTCTTTTGAAAATATCTTAAGCAATAATTAAATTCAATGCTTATAACGTGATTGAAGCAATGACAATAGGATCAGCTACAACCAGGGCTACACCTGTGCACACAATTGCAATTATGTCAAATTGCTGCATGACTGCCAGCCATTATGAGACATGTTTGATTGTAAGAGGTACTATGATTTGGAGGTATTCATTACGAGAAAATGTGCATCCTATCGTCCTTGTAACACAGCGCAAGTCATGTGCCTCTTGGCAGGATATTTAACTTCCTTGTGCCCTGGGATCCTAATCTGTAATGTGAGGCTAATAATAGTACTTGCTTCACAGGGTGCAAGTAGGATTAAATGAAACATTTATCACAGAAATTGATGTATAATAAGCATAGTTATTACTAATGATTATCTTGGCTGTACCCAGGTATACCTGACGATATCTATTGTTACATAACAAATATCTCTAAGCGTATCGGCTTAAACCAATCCATAGTCATTATCACAGTTTCTGTAATGTAGGAATTTGGCGTGCTTCCTGGGGTAATTTTGGCTTGGTCAAGTTCTTCGCAGGAGCGGCTGGCGGTCATCTTTTTGTCCACTGAGGCTGGGGAATCCCCTTCCTAGATGACTAACTCACATGGCTGGTGGTTGGTGGCCAGTGGCTAGGCTGATTCTTAAACATCTTTCCTCAAGGATACTCCAGTATCTCCACAACACAGCAGCTGGCTTCCCCTGGAGCAAGTGACCCAAGACAGCAAGGAGACACGCACAGTGCCTTTTCAGACTGCCTCAGAAATTGTGTCCTGTCACTTCTTCTTTATTCTATTCTGCACATGAGAAAAGTCTCTGAATTTTATCCACACTCCAGGTGGCAGCACTGGAGTGGCAGAGACAGTAGGATTCCTGGAACTCACTGATGAACTAACAACTTTCCGGTTCTGGCTCATGAAAGAAGGTGAAGAGTGACTGGGGCTGACACTTGGTGGTCACCCTGTGGCCCCCACACTCATGTGCACACACGTGCGTGCTCACTTACTCACTGCACACACATGCACACCCAAACATGTACACATATACATACACCAAAAATTAAATAAAACCTGCTAATGATCACAGCTTTTGAGCACCACAGGGCTGAGCTATCTTCCGCCGTACACTTCTATTGCATTTACCCTTGGCCCGTGTCTCAGTTTTACAGGATTCTTTACTTTGTGAAGATACTTAAACCTGAATTCTACAGAATCCAAGTTCTGCGGTCCAGTCATTGCCACAGACATCCATTGGGCTGTACAAAAAGAGGTGCCGAGAAGCAGGCCAGTGGGTTTCCTATGTTCCAAACACTGTCTTTCAGGCTGCTTATTTTTGTGACAGTAGCCAAAGCACTCTGACACTTGGGATTCATCATACACTTAGCAAAGCAATTCTCTCTCTTCGTTCTACATGCTACATACTTAGAAGTGTGAGGAATTGGGCATGAGCAGAAGTTGGCCTAGCTTCCAATTCATATGGAGGATGATCTGGTTCTATAGGAGCCGCTTGTCTCAACTGAGTCCTAGTGCCTCCAAACATATAACTGAAGTTCACTGGAAGAATAGCACCCCAGTAGAATATTAGATATCAGAGCAAGAACAATCTCCTACTCCCTGTTCTTCATCCCTGAACTCATTGTCCCTGGTCATGGGAGATGGCATCTTTTTGAGACACATGAACCTACAGTAGCTACACACATTAGCCATCCCATTGGCAAGCCATATGCCTCTGGAAATGGAGGCATATAATAAAACCACTGAATTCCTTGTTTTTTAAATGCATTGTTCTCTTTTTAAGGTTTGTTTTTGTAAATATTGATTGGTTAATTGACTGGTTGATCCATGCATGAGTATTTTATCTGCATCTGTGTCTGCACCAATTGTGTTCCTGATGTTCACAGAAGCCAGCAGAGCATGTTGGATCTCCTGGAACTGGAGGTAGAGATGACTGTGAGCCTCTATCTGGAAGCTGAGAATTGAATCTGGGTCCTCTGCAAGAGCAGCAAGTGCTCTTAACTGCTGAGCCATTTCATTCCTTCATATATATATATATGAAGTGTTTCCTCAGGGTCAGCACACAGAAGCTGTCTTCCAGAAATGGCCAAGATTGTATCTTATACTGGCAGCCAAACTTGGTACTGTAGGAATCATCCAGGTGGTACTGGTTTTAAAGGCATGAAGGTGTCTTTGGAGAGCAGCGGAGGCTTGGCACCATGAAGAGAGTCCAGGAGGGCCTATTGGTGAAAGTGTATCCCAGTTGCAGCAGAAGACCCCAGCATTCTGAAGATGCCAGTACCATGAGATGACTACCAAGAACAGAAGCAGCAGTGGAATGGAGCCAGCCAGAGCCTGGAGGACAAGCTCTGTGTGCTGCAGAGGGCAGAACCAGAGAAGGGATCCAAGCCCTTTGGAGGAGCTCAGAAGATCATGAGTGAATTCCAGATAATTGGACATTGGTAATGTTTTTCTGCTGTCCAAAGATATTTTGAAAAGCTTGATATATGTTTGGTTTCATTTGGTCCTGTGCATTAGCAAGCCTGATAATTGTTCCTCTTGTAAGTAGTTTTGCTGCTATAGTGTTAAATTGTGTTTTAGACATAAAGCACTTTTATTGGCTTACACAGAAAGGTGGAAATGTTACAGAGGATTATTTTTAGTTATGTTTAAAATAGATTTTTTGTGCATTGTTGGGAAAAGGGCTGCCTAGGGCTTGGCATTTTGTATTGTCTGCAGATGTTGGTTTTATGTAAAAGATGTTTGCTAATGATCTGCATGTGCTATCAACAGAACATCTGAGGAGGATAGGTATCAGTAACAACCCCTGAGATGAGATGCTTGGAGTTCCACTGTCCAGTGTGGCGCTTGCCGTGATGGTGGTTCCCTCTGCTGAGGTCTGGCAGGGTTTATGCCTATGAACATGCCTCTTTGTCTTCCTTGCTGAGCCACACCATAGGTATACCGTTACAGAGGTCTTTCTATTTTCTAATGCCCTCTTCGTTTTTTTTTTTTCCTTTTGTGTTTTAGTTTCCATTGTAGACAACTTCAGATCCCTTGGTTAGGTTTATTCCTAAGTATTTTATTTTTTGGAGCTGTTGTTAATAGGATTGTTTTCCCAATTTTTCACCATGTTCCTCATTGGTGCATTAAAAAAAACATTTTTTTTTTGTATGTTGTCTTTGGCTTCCTTTGACGGTGTTGATAAGATCTGAGAGTTTCTGGGAAAGTCTTTAGAGTCTCTGATACGTAAGATTATTTCCTCTCCATAGAGGGGTAATTCGAGTTTTTCCTTTCTACATGTATCTCCTTTTTTTTCTTGCCTTATTGCTCCTAGATTTCAAGTATTTTATCAAGTAAGGCAGAGAATAGGCACTTTTTTCTTTATCCTGATGCTTAGAGGAAATGCTTTTAGTATAATGCTGACTATAGACTGTCTATATATAGCCTTTATTATGGTGAGATATATCCCTTCTATTCCTAGTTTCTTTAGGGCTTTTATTGTGAAGGAATTCTTAATTTTACCAAAGGCTTTTTATGCACCTACTGAGGTGATCACATGACTTCTATTTTTGAGTTCTGTACTACATTGAATTTACCCATTCTCACATCACTAGGATGAAGCCTAAATGCTCATAGTATATATATACTATATATATATATATATATATATATATATATATATATATATATATATATATACAACATGTACTATGATAATTTTTGGTTTTGTTTGTTTACTAGTATTTTGTTTAGAATTTTTTGTTCCACATTCAGTAGAGAAATTGGTGTATAGTTTACCTTTTATGTTGTAAAAGCTTCAAGTTTTGATATCTGAGTGATACTGGCTTCTTAAAATGAGTTTGGTGGCTTCCCTTCTGTGTCCGTTTTATGGACTAATTTGAGGAATACTAGTGCTAGTTCTCTAAAGCCCCAGTAAAATTCAGCAGTAAATCTGTCCTGTCCTGGGCTTTTTTACTTTTTAAGTTGAGAGATAATCACTTCTTCATTCTCATTGCTCACTGACGAGCTATTTACACTGTTTATGGACTCCTGGTTTCATTTTAGTTGGCATACACCTTTTAAAGCCATCAATTTCTTCCATATTTTTCAAATTATTGTAAAATAGGTTTTGAAATTTTTCCCAACAAGAAAGGGAGTCACTACTCTTTGGAAACGTGGCTGCAGGTGTGGAGCTCATGTTTCATCGATGTCAACACATCTGGACAGCACTATTGGACTCATGCGGTTTAATAACAAAAATAAAAGAAAAACAGGACATGAAGCTGGGAGGAAGAAAGGGTGGGGAATATCATGGGGAGTTGGAGGGAGGTGATATTAGATGGATAGTCAATATATTTTATATTTTATATAAATGCATGGGACTTCCGAAGAGCAAAAATACTTATTTTAAAATACACTTCCTGATGGTCCTCTATTTTTCATTGAAGTGTGCTATATTCTCCTCCTTTTACCTCTAATTTATTAATTTAGTCTTCACTATTAATTTGGATAAAGCTCATTTATTGTGTTTATTTTTTTTCAATTATTGTTTAACTGATTCTTTATAATGTTCTTTTAGTCTCCATTCCATAAATCTTTGTCCTAGTCTTTATTATTTCTTTCCATCTACTGCCTCTGTGTTTGGTTGGTTCTTGTTTTTTTAAGGCCTTGGAATATATAAACTCAGTTATTTGAGCTCTCTCTGAATTTTTGATGTAGGCCTTCATAGCTACCAACCTCTATTTCCTCAATCCCAAAGGTTATTGTGAGTTGTACTTTAATTTCCTTTGATTCTAGAAAATTTTTATTGCTGTTCTCTTTAATGACCCACTGCCATTCAAGAGATTTACTTAATCTTCATATGTGTTTGCTCAGTTCTGTAGTTTCTCTTGGCACTTGACTTCTGATTTGGTAAGATACAGGAAATTACTTTGATTATTTTCCATTTGTTAAGACTTTACTAGTGGTCCAAAACGGTCTTTCTTGAAGAAAGTTCTGTTGGTTACTAAATAGAATGCATGTTCTCTAGCTCTTAGGCGGGATATTCTGTATCTTTTTAAGTCCATTTGTCCTATGGTTCAGTTTAGGTCTAAAATTATTATTATTTTTTGGTCTGGACAGTATCAGTGAATGAGAACAGGGTACTTACTGAAGCTACTCATGAGTTTTACATCTAGAACTATCTGTCCCTTTATGTCTAGTATTGTTTGTTTTTATGAAATTAAATGCACCAACACTTAATGCATATATACTTCTGGTGTTATAGTATCTTTTCAAAGCTTTGTTCCCTTTATTACTATGTAGTGAAATTTTTCAAGCTAATTTCATTGTTAAGTCTACTTTGTCAAATATATGAATGGCTACACCTGCTTGTTTCCTTATCCACCTGGTTAGTAAATCATTTTCCATGCTTTGACTTTAAGTCTTCATGATTGTCTTTGCCAGTGAACTGTGTTTCTTGCAGGCAACAAATGGTTGGATCTAGTCTACAGCTTTTAGTAGTTGAGATCATTACTACTTAGGGTTATTATTAAGATATATTTGCTAGTTTTCATAGCCCTACTGGTTGCTTTCTTGATTAGTTCAAATAGTATTTGTTCTTTGGTTCCCTCCTCATTTGTTTTTGGGATTTGCTGGTTTACTGAATTGTACTTGTTTGATTCTTTCCTATTCATCTAGTCTTATAAGATTAATTCTTCCTTAGCTCTCCTGTTGTGTCTTTTTTCCTCCTCTGTGTTAGAATTCTTTTTAAGATTCTTATGTACTTTTTGGCTCAGCGATGATGAATTTCTTGAGTTTGTTCATAAGCTACTTTCAAATAAATAGATGCTGGCAGAGAAGAACATGGCCTTACTCAAATATCTGAGTTCTTTCTAACCATAGGAAAATTATCTTAAGTTGTTCTATTTGGACTTTTAGGTAGTACATACTGTGATTGTGTATAACACGCAAAACCTTCATGCAAACAGGTCTTCTATGTTATAAAAAAATTAAGCAGAGCAGCCTTCAATTAGCTCTATCTGGAATTTACCTAAAACTGGCAAACTTATCATTTAACTTGGTAACTGAGTCAGAATAGCATGCCAAGATATTTTGGTCTTTATTGCATATTGACTTCATTAGGGATGCCCTAAACAGAAAAGTCATTTGTCACTTTGTAAGGGACATCCCATCATTCTTTACATCACCATTGGGATGCTTTTTTTTTAATGTAACAAGACTTTAAAATGTACCAGGGTTTACTCCTATACTCTGACATACATGTGATTTATTATGACATCCGGCAGGTCGATTATTCATTGATGGTCAGTTCCAAAGAGCTTGTTATTAATTATCAGTGTGATATGCTCTGGAATACTAAGGCAATTACGATGGGAAGTTACTACTGTGGGAAAATACTGTACAAGTGTGTTGTTGATACTGTCCTGTGAGTACAAGTTGTTAATGAATCTTTTCCTGAGTTAAAAGGAAAATAAAGTATTTTACAGATCAATAGTTTTGTATCTGATGTCAAAGATAGTCTTGATCTGTTCGGGAAACTACATACCATCTAGAATGATAGTCATAATGAGCATGACATAAATAAAATTTCAATTGCCATTTTTGGCATCCTCTGGCAAAGCAGGCCAGATTTAGAAAAAAAATTCTACCCCTGACTTAGCTTTTGGATGGAGATCATATTCTTCCTGGTTTTCCTGAGGTCACAGTGTTGATTTCACTTTGGTATCTTTGCTGACATGAAGATAAGCTAGTTTAAGGCCTTTTATTTGTTCCTCCCTAAAACAATAGCCTTCTTCCCTGGGGAGCATCTAGTATAAAGAATCTGTCTATTACTAAATATTTCTGTGCTAAGGACCAGTGGAATGACTCCGAAATGAGTTTTCATGGGCTCATCTTGGGCCCAAACTTTACATAGAGTTTGTCTTGAGGGACTCAGGACACTGGAGGGATTGAGTCTCCATCTCATCGCCATAGGCCTCCACGTGACGGGTGGACCATGTGGCATTGTGCACCTCTAGAGAGCAGCTTACAACTGGTATCTCTATACTCTACTGTGGTTATTTCTCCTCTTCTACAAGCACGCTGGCCAATCTCTTCCGATCTCTGTGGTAACAGTGCGGTAGAAGGTTCACGGTACACCATCAGTTACGTGATGTATACTTGTAGCTATACTGAAGGGTCCGAATCTCCAAAGGATCTAGCCTTCTCCTCCATCAAAGGGCTCTGAGCCTAGGAATAGGCTTAATATGGGAACTCACATAATGCTCAGGTTTTCATGCATCAGACCTAAAATATTTCTAAGCCAAGACTTTCAGAAGATGTCAATCTATATTAATGTCTTCATAGCCTGTGACTAATTAGTCTTCATCATACATTAAAACAGTCTGATTATCATTCTGTCGGTGTGCCCTGTGATAGTAACTGCCTCTATAATCTCTGTGTTGCCACCTGGTTTTACCAGCACAGTATCCAATTAGTGCCATCAAAATCAGAGAACTCAAATATACTATACCATCCCACACATGTGCCTGTAGCCTACACTGGACGGGCGACAACAGGAGCCTCCAGGAATGCTGTGCTTCCTTATCAATATATTTCTGAATTTTCTGGGGGGAAAATGAATATCCTGCAGGCACTCTTTAGAAGGGATGTGTGTTGATTACTTTTGCTGTTTCTGTGATAAAAGACCATGGCAAAAGCAACTTAGGAAAGGTAGAGTTCATTTTGGTTCACAGTTCAAAGGTACTGTTCATCATGGCGAGAAAGGCATGGCAGCAGGAGCTTGAGGAAACTGGTCCTATTGCACCCACAGTCAGGAAGGAGAGAGAGAGAGAGAGATTGAGAGACATATTGAGATTCTAACGTTCAGCTCACTTTCTAATTAGTATTCAGTGGTGGATCCTAGCCCTCAGAATGTTGCTGTCCACAGTTAAAGTGAGTCCTTCACATTAATTAAACTAATCTAGATAACCCTTCACAGACTTTCCCAGAGACTAATATATTCTAGAAAGCCCTTCATAGGCATGCTTGGAGGCTTGTGTCTGAGATGATTCTAGACCCTGTCAAGTCGACAGTCAGCATGAACAATCACAGAGTGATGGAATCAGGAAGCGTATGGAGAGCATGCACAAAGGATTCATCCCAATATTCCAATTTACTGAGCCTTCAGGCCTATTCCCATGTAAGATGTTAAATTCTGACATTTTGTGCTTATAAATTCTAGGCCATCATTGACTGTAGGTTTTGATTAGGCAAAATATTAAACACTAAGTTTCACATTAATGTGCGTCTGTAAAGGAAATCAGCTCAGCTGAGTCTATATTTATACTAGACCAACCTCAGAGCCAATTGTAAAAAAAAAAAAAAAAAAAAAAAAGTTATTTTCCAAATCCGTGCCAACAGTGTCCACCAGGTGTTCCCCATGATTGCTGGTGCACTGATTCTCCAGTCCAACTCTGAGTGATCCTTATAAGCTAAGAGGGGAATGCCAAACCTCTGCTGTTCGCATGTCCTCTGATGCCTTTCTATCATGATTCAATTGATAAGCAGCCTCATGGGCACCCCCTCCCCCACCTCTCGCTCCAGCTCTCCCAGCTCACGACAACGCAGCTACATGGGCATTTTAGTTCTTGAGCACCCCCGTCTCTTCCCTCCTTGGCTGTTTGCTCCACCTGCTTCCTTTGCCTGGAATGTTCTTTCTTCTGATCTGTGAAAAGCTGGCTCCGTACAATCCAGACTTTAGGATAAATGTCTCCTTTTTAGAGAACTCAGCATTGCCCTTTTCACTACTTAATTACTTTTTGTTAGTCTTTCTCTGTATATTCTCTGTATTTCGATTATTTCCTTTGACCTTCAGAATATTAGCAGAAGCTTTGTAATGCATTTTTTTCAGTAAATGTGTGTCAAATGTATCAATGAATGCATGAATGGTGGGAGCTGCTTTGGTTACTATGAGTTCACCAAAGGAAAGCCAAGATATAAATGATCTATTAACTAAATTATTTGGAGAAACAGAAATTAAAACTGAAAGGAACTGAAGCCCGAAGAAATTGATTTTTTGAAATGCTCAGGTTGTTTGTGATAAAGTAGGTATGTCATTACCACCGACTGAGGATTCAAATGGAAGGTGGTCAGGTTGTGTGTCAGAACAGGACTCGAGTTTGAGAGCTAGCTCAGTCAGCAAACTGTCTGCCACGCAAGCATGAGAACTTGAGTTCAGTCTCCAGAATTCACATAGATTCCTGGAGTTTACTGGTAAACCAGCTTAACTTAGCAATCCCCAGGTCTCAGTGAGAGGAGATAATTCAGAAAACAATGGGCTAGAGAGATGGTTCAGTTGGTGAAGTGCTTGTTGTACAAGCTGGAAGGTCTGTGTTCAGTTCCTTAGAATCCGTGAGTCCTGCGTCTCTAGCAGCGGGGATGCGAACAGGTGGATCTGTTGAAGCTAACTGGCCACGCACCTTGGCTTAATAAGCTTAATTGGCTTAATTGGCACCTTGGCTTCAATTTCAGTGAGGAACTTTGTCTCAAAAAATAAAGATGAGAATGGTCAAAGAAGATTCTCTAAGTTGACTTCAGGCGTCCTTATGCACTCATACAAATGTCGGCATTCATGTTCACCTGCATGCACCCGTGTGCTCATACACACTAAAGCATAACACGCATACACTTACACTCACACAAACACCATGTGTAGCACCCGAGGATAAAACTATCCAAGGTTGTTCTCAGACACGTAGCACACGCACATAACAGTACAAATGTGTGTATAACTACACAAACAGTTTTTTTTTTAAAGTTAACACTAGAACTTTGACCCTAAAATGGCAGCAAACTTTCCAACCCTATACCTAGAGTAAGCAATCCAGAAAATCAACAGCAAATGCACAGCAAACCAGTCCACAAACTGTACAGCTTACTCCAAAGGTCCGGGACTTAGTTAACACACGGCTTTCTCACATTCAGCCTGTGCTTACAAGCTAAGATCAATTAGACCATTCCTAATGTGTACCTGTGTCCACTTGTATAAGACGCTCTGCTTCCAGCTAGCCTGCCTGCTGTTTCCCCACATTAGCAGCTTCCAATAAGCTTCAGAGAATACTGAGAGCCTTCCCTTTCTTCTACTGTAAAGTTCTCCCACTCCTCTGCTTCCACTTGAGTCTCTGCCAAATGCATGTGATGGTGTCCAACTCCTTTGCGAGCAAGCTCTTAATAAATAGCATTCGGTTAGGTGGTCTTCACTGATTTCCACAAAGACACCAACATGTACAGTACCTAGAAAGTTCAGAATAATGAAGGTATTCAGTGAGAGTTTTCCACATAATTGTGCTGTGTGGACCAGACTTCACGGGTTTGAGATGAAATTTTGCATTAGAGTGTGTTCAGAGCACCATGTAAGGGCAGGAGAGGCTACGCTGTGGCACTGTAGTGTGTGATACACGTTCCCCAGAGAATTGACCAGATATCATTATGCAGTCTCGGTGTTTTCTCTCTTCATGAAAAGAACAGAGCAGGTAGTGAAAGGAGGATGAGCCTGAAAATGGTATAGAATTTCTTTAAGAAATGCCTACAAATTAAATATCTGTAATTATGTATGGCTATTTGTCTTTCATGGACGTTGCAGAAACAGAATTCTCGGAGAAACCGCCTTACCGTTGCGGTTGTGTTGGGGTATTGTGAGCAAGGAAGTAATTGCTTTATTCAAACCATTAATGAAATGTCACTGCCAATCTACCTCTAACTGCATCATGTGCTTTTTATTCTTTGTGTTAAAAATCAAGGATTATAGAAGGGAATGTTTCTAGATACCACTTTGTTCCTATAAAAATGAGCTGTGTTCTAACGGCAAGCTTCACCCTGATTTCACTACAAAAAATTAGACAACTAAATCTGCACACAAAAAATTTAGATGATAATTTTTTTTCCTTGAAAAATCACTGTGTCCAATAACGCTAGTTTTCATGGCGATGTAGTGAATTTTTCTTCCTTTTCTCCTTTTTCTGTTTTATTTTTATTTCTGTAGATAGAAATGTTCTTTCTAATTAACCTTTCTTTCCCCAGAGTCCTATGCTTTCAATCCCCTGGAGCCTGATAAAAAGTTTGATGATCCCAGGCTTTGAAAGCAAGTATTCTTCAGAAACAGTAAGTTAATATTGGATCACGTTTTCTGGAATGATCTTAAAATAGAGTATCTGGCATAATTTGTAGTGTGCTTCATAAACGTTACTCTGCATTTGAGATATCAACACATGCCTGGCCAAGCTGAGACACAGTGGAGATATAGTAACCTGACTCTTTACTACTAGCAATGTGATATTTCCCCTGGATACTCGAGAGTCAGAGTACCCACAATTCACCGTGACCCTGATTCAAATTACTCAGCTCCCTTGAAAACTGGTTAAACCATATCATCTAATGTTGCAGGGTGAGGGGGGTGGGGAGGGTGGAGGCATAGTGGGGGTAGGGAGGGGGGCAACTGGGTTGCTAGGGCTAAGAGAGTACCTCCCAAGCACAAGGATGTTGGTTCCAATGTTTGGTCCTGTTTGGCGCAGGTCTGATCTGCCATCTGCCTGTGAGAGGAGGAGGAGGAGTCAGGGTTAACTGTGACATCTTCTGTTGTGGGAGATTTTAGTTATGGATAATGTTCTAGTAAGCTGTCCTTGAAGCAAGTAAAGGATTCACTGCCTACCAGTAAACAAAGGAGTGACTATAGGCTCTCCACAAGAATAGGACATTCCTTAGCCTTAAGGCAGATGAAGGTTAGGCTCCATTGATTTGTATATTGGAAGGCTGGGTGGATTTTTATTTTGGAATAAAAAAGAACTAGGGCAAGGGCAGAGGAGGAGACAGCAGGAAACGCAGCAAGAAGAAGCTAGGAGAAGGAGGAGAACCAAGAGGAGATCATGGGGTGAGGAAGCTATTGGCGTGAGCTCTCTCTCTAGCTAGCTCATTAGAATTCCCTGAGATTTGACATGGTTTGTGATTAATAAAGAGCACTGGAAATTACAACGTCTGGACTCTACGTTAAGCGCCATAACTTTATTTTAACAATCTTCCTTGCAAAACTCTGACTTATTCTACCACTTTGATTGGGGAAAGGAATCTGAGGGATGCGTCTTGACCTCTCCATTGAGGAGGAGAAAGGGCAGTGCTGTCAGTGGGGCTAGCAGTGTCTCCCTTCCAGGCGATGAGATGACTGACAGGGCCCATGACAGGGATATTGTCCTTGGTGAGAGTTCTGGGTGTCATATGTCTGTTACAGAGTTTATTTTTGCTGGCAGGGCCCTCAGCTGCCGTTGGCAGTTTTAGAAGCACCAGTGACATCACACCGAGCTGTGGATATGATGAACTTGGAGGCTTAATCATTGTCTTTGGTAAACTTGCTTACCCTCACCAGTGACAATGGCATTAACTAACTTGTGCTAAGTATCTGCCCCCTGTTGGCAGTGACATGCGTGACATGTAAGTTACATACATTCTTTCAGTCTTCAGTATGAATTAATGGTATGGGTACCCTGAACATCACCCTTTTCCACACGAGGAAGCTGAGACTGCCCCATGCCCTTAAGTCTGGAGTGGAGAAGAGATGCAGAATTTCTCTTGTCTAAGCCCAGGATAGTTTCTCTTCTGTTTGGAAAAACCGAAATCCAGTAACTCATCATTGGATCCATTCTCCTTTTGTGCTTGTTTATTCAAAACAATCTCCCCTGGCTTGAAAAGCAGATGAAAGGATTTGGGGGTGGGGGGCAGTCTGAGTGGAACTAAAATAAAGTTAGGTTGACTTTGGGCTTGTATAGGGCTTAAGGCTGATAGTTATGTCATCGTGCACACTCCAGGTCTTGAATTTGGGTTTCCATTATGGTTTTTTTTTCCTCTCTCAAGGTTTAACTATAAAAATGCCTGTCCAGCTGGGCAGTGGTGGCACATGCCTTTAATCCCAGCACTTGAGAGGCAAAGGCAGGCAGATCTCTGTGAGTTCAAGGCCAACCTGGTTTACAGAGTGAGTTCCAGGACAGCCAGAGTTAGAACAGAGAAACCCTGGCTCAAAAAACAAAAGAAAAACAAATAAACAAAAAAAGCCTGTCTGGTTCCCCACATTATACCCCTTACTCTTTCCCAGTGTCAAACTCCAAATTCTCGTTTCTCTAATGATTTTCAACTCTGTATTCATGTGGCAATTCATTTGTTTCCACTCACATTTCTTTAGTTCTCTCCTGACCAGCCCTCATTTTCATGGCTCTTTATCCCCCATTCCAATTTTGGAATAATCATCTATAGCCATTAACTGACTTAACAAATCTTTCTGTCAGTGGGATACTTTATGGAAATTGAAAACTAATTAACGTTTATCTCAGCAGCTAATCACATAAAATCTACTGCCTTCTTACTGCAGGTTCTCAGATAATGATGGCCCATGCACTGAGCAAGGAAGATCTTGATAGGTCCTGACAGGGCCCAAGCTGAGATGAGAGGGAGCAAGGAGACATCAGCCTCTTTTGCTAATGAGGACCACGGGGCCTGCAGCATCCGAGAGATGCTACGGGACAGTGCTATTATTATTCCAACAGCAAGTCACCAAGATGTACAGGCTACATACACATTGTGTGTGTGTGTGTGTGTGTGTGTGTGTGTGTGTGTCTTGTATTCATGCATGTATATGTGCACACTCACACAAATATCTAACACCAAAAAGTATTAACTTTGATGTCTAAAAGTAGGACTTAAAAAACCAACTTGTTCTTTCATTTGTTTATTCACTTGTAAACATTAATCACTAACCATCACTTGCAGCTTTTTAGTTGGGTTCCGAGACGAAGGTTGTTGTATTAATATTTTAAGCTTCAAGCAGTAGAAAAGTGATGGATAGAAAAAAAAAAAAAGATGCTCAAGGCCACATCGTAAGCACAAAAGGTATTAATTGCCTGCTACATATAAGCAAAAGGAAGGAAAATGTTAGATCATGGTTTCCGAGCTAGCCTGGTTTCTTCACTGCAGACTCTTTCATTGACTTTCAGTTGGTGATATATGTTGTTAATTTCAGAGAAGGAAAGAGAATATGTCACTTTTCTTGGGTTTCATATGTATGTGTGGGAGTGCATGTGTGATGTTTATCACGTAAGATGAAGTTTCCTGAATATATTTTGGGAAATCCTAGCTGACAGAAAAACTTTCGAGCAAAAATAAAAGATTAAAAAATGGTGCAAAAAGAAAAATCTGTACTCTGTGGTTAAGTCTCAGAAAGGGTATGGAGACAGATGTACGGCTGGCCTGGTCACTGTGTAGCACAATAAGTTGTATCTAGGGATAATGATATCTCTGGACCATCAATGCCACAGAACAAAATTGAAGTAGAGACTTTCTTTGGCCACTTTCTGTGGTCAGATTCAGTCTGTGCAGGAAGCATGCCTCTCTGGTGGGGTCTGGACTGGGTTCTTGTCACATGATGGGGGTTTCATATACATTTGTGAAAGTAATAAATTATATATGTTGAATATTAAAAATTATGTCCCCTGTACTATAGATTTATTGACTTAAAATCCCATTCAGAAGCATCACAAGATTTATTTGGAACTAACTATGTTTGTCTAAGTGAGCATTTATATATACCTGTCTGAAGAAGTCTGAGGTGGTTTGAACAGAAAGCATGTCTGCATTCAAGAATCAGAACATTGCCAGGTTTTCCTCCAACCCCTTTCTCTTCTTTCTCCTCTTTCCTCTTCCTCCTTCTCCTCACTCCCTCCACCTTCTCTTCACAGCTTGTTTGCCTTTCTCTGTGACTATTGTTTCCCAGGAGCTTGTATATCACACAAGCCTCAGTTCATTGGGGTGTACCAACCTGTCAATCCCAATTTTAAATTCTCATGGAGGGAATCCAATGGAGCCATCACAAATTGAGCTTCCTCTCATGATCAAACAGTCCATGGCTACATATAGGGACAGAAGGTAATGAAGAAAAAATAAAACCATCCACTGGGCTCACTGCAGTTGAATGTGTGGTTCTTAAAGAGCTTGGATAGTCCCCACAAATCCACCTGCTACAAGACCCTTCTCTAATGGATTTTCTAGTTGGTACCCTTGGTCACTTCATTTTGTCTTCAGTGAATCTTTGTTTCACCTTTGTGGAATATATTGTCATGAACAAGTTATATCAGTTGCAGTTCAGTATAAATATGAGATTTGGATCCTGCAAGAAGACTCTGTGTGTGTGTGTGTGTGTGTGTGTGTGTGTGTTGAATATTTTAAAATTTAAAAAACACATCCATATATGTGTTTTATCGGTGGAGACTTTTAAGCTTTTTCACCAAGCAAACAACCCAGGATGCTACCCTACCACTCCATTTTCTATACCTCCTCATTATATAACCAAACTGAGAGAAAAGAGCATATGTGTTGGATGGGGATTCCACTCTAAACTTAGAGTTAAGTCAAGGTTATAGATCAGAGGATTCAGAACCCTTCCCTTTACAGAAGAGCGATATGAAGCTCTGGGCTTGATAGATGGCTCGGTGGTTTAACCTTGCTGCACAAGCATAAGGCCCTCAGTTAAAATCTCAAGGACCCATGAGCAAGCTGGGCACCTGAAGTCCTAGTATGGCCTCAGCAAGATGGGAAGTGAAGACAGGAGAATCCCCAGAAGTCCTCCAGCTAGCTGGCCTGGCATACACAGTGTGAACAGCAAAGAAGAGAGCTTGTCTCAAACAAAGTGGGAAGAAAGGATCAGCACCCAGGCTGTCCTCTGACCTTCACATTCATGCTGTGGTACACAGACACACAGTCACTAAAATGAATGCTGGTATTCTCATGTGCTTTCATGTGTGGGTGCGTGGATGTGCTCCCCACCACATCACATGTGCACACAGAAATATATATGGGGAGAGGGAAGAAAGAAAAAAAACTGACAGAAGGCTCACATGCAGAAGCCCTTGTTCCAGGTCATACAGGAGTGTGTAGGCAAGGGGGTCTTATGTGGATGACATAGTTTGTCCTTTTGTCTTTTAAGAATGTTGATTATTTATAAGCTTTTTCTCTAACATTGTACAAAAGTGTTAACTCCAAATTGAATGTAGCTTTTTCCTTTTCTTTCTCCTTCCTATTTTAATTACAGGACTGGGGACTACTTTGCCTTGAGTTTCTGTAAGAAACAATGCTTGTTGACAGTAATTCTTCCAGCAAAGAGGCAGCGAGAGCCAGCATCTAGTTTTAAATACTGTTAGCACAATGGAATGAAGGCCCTGGTGAATTTACACAGCCCTTCAGTGCTCACACAGTCCAAGGGGGCCTTTGGGATGGATGTCTTTTCCCTTGTCTCTTTTGGTGGTTGATCAAGAGACAGACATTTTTCTGAAGAAAATAATTTGGTTTTGGACAATGGTTCTTAAATTTGCAATGGGCCGAAGGGCTACTTGGCGAGCTGAAGCTTAGCAATGGATTGTCTGTGAAATTACTGGTTGTCTCTGTTGTGTTCCGTGTTTTTGTGTGAATGCTATTTGAGTCCAACATCTTTTTCCTTTTTTGGTCTCCTCATGCGCTAGCAACACATTTGTTCCCAGATAATGTCAAGTAAAATGGCCAGAAAGCAAATATAATAAACAGAACAGCTTTGAGGTGGAAATTTTATTACATTTTCCTTAACATGGCCCAGATTGAAAAAAAAAAAAAAACAAACCAACAACAACACCAAGATGCCTCAAAGTTACTTTGGCTCCAAATCCTTGGCTTCCTGGAACAGCACACAAAAAGAAAGACTCTGTGCTTAGCTTATAACCAGAGAGATGTGTGGTACCCAGGCAGCCCTCAGCTTTGCTCACACACACACAGGAGCTTCAGCCCTCCCATTCCCCCACAGACAGAAGCCCTTGCCGTCTATGCCCCAGCTCCGGTGTGTGTAGGCACACGTGGGCACAAGTGTGTGCTACTGTCACCACAAAAGCACAATCTCTCTTCTGCTGGTTTTCTTACAAGCTGACATCATCATGCCACGGTCCAAGTTTGGATAAAATTGAAATAATAATCTCCCTTATAGGACAGGTCCTCAAGTTCAACATCAGGCATAGGATGCTTCTTTCCCTCACCAATTATATAATAGAATTAAAATTACTTTATGGGGAGCATATCTTTACCTCCTGTCATACCTAAATGTTCCTTAGTGACCTGGAAATAACAACCAGAGGAAGGTTCACTTGTCTGCTATATTCTAGTCTTTCCAGGCTTCCTTAATTTCCATTTTCAATTCTTTACCCTTCTCAGTGAAGCATTGCCTCCTCTTCGTTTGTTACCAAATCCTGAAGATATACATATATATATGAAATCTTTGGGTAGATTGACAAAACACACAAAAATAAGAATTGTGTACTTTTGATACTTTTGAATTCCTAGGCAGGGTACCACAGATCACAGTTCTACACAATTCTGGAACTTTTTCACTTCTGTGGGTTTGGAAACCCCAGTGAAGGGGGAAAGAGAGAGACCAGGAATATGGAAAGTAATAACTTAGCACTGTGAACCCATTTCCCACTTTGAGTTGAATATAAACTAATTTGTATGTGGGATGTGTGGCTGGGTCTGCTTGAGGGACCTCTTGCTTCATTTCCTTGTATCCTTTGCCCATCTCCTGCTGTCCAATGTTTGGTTTAAAATGATGCCAAACATTTGGGCCCTTGGCTGGATTTTTCAGTTTCCCTCCTCCCAGATGTTTGCAATCCCACGGACATTGTCAGAGATTTGTTTATTATCATCCAACATGTAATCATTCCGGGTCTGCATAATCTCTATCTTCCAGATGAAAACCGAAAAAGTCAGACATCCAGATGTCTCCAAATGTCTGGGTGTTTGTCATTGCCAAAGAACATCTGGATGCCTGCACATTATTTTTTGTTTCATTTCTTATTCATGTCTCTGGCATAGACACAGTCTCGGGTTTAGTTGCTCTGGGTACAACAGAATAAATAGCCTAATGGGGAGGGTAGATGTTTAACAGAGATACATTCGCAGGTTTCCTGTAGTTAAAAATCTAAGGTCTAAACAATTGGAAAATCATCTCTGAGGAAGTCTCCAAGAGAAGTGGCACGGTGATCCCTTTGAGTTCTCTCCAGAGGCCTGTTATCAGGGGAGTCAAGAAGTTGTCTCATCAGCATTTATATGGAGAAGACGTCCCGGGCTGGGAGACACACTTCAGAAAGAGCGAGAAGGAAAGCTGGCACTATTTACAGTCCCAACCATAAACCAAAATTATCCATCATAAACATAAGCAGATATCTGGATAAAACCGAGGAAAGCTGTCTGCTCTTTGGCAGCTGTAGAACGAGAGCACCAGCCCTCTTCCATTCCTGGCAGCTTGTTATCCTAGATCAACATGTCTGCTGCACAAAGGGAGCAAGGACACAGAACGTAAAATGGTTGATGGTTGAGGCCATAACCTTCAGCGTTAGAAACTTCTGGCGCATGCCCTGTTGCTGTTTCCCACAAGACCAGCCCAAACTCTTTGAAACTTATTTTCTTTGCCTTTAATAGCCTCCATTTGGATGGTTGCAAAGATTAAATGACACAACATTTAAAGAGCTGACACAATACCAGTATGTCATGAATCACCATAAAATAAATTCAGGGTAGAGAGAAGAGTCGTTCTTTGATGGCTGCAGTGAGTTAGAATTCAGAAGAGAGGCCGTGCTGGCTCTAAACCTGGAAGCTGCGTGGAAAAGATTAGAAAAGAGGGTTGAGAGTGGGGCCCAGAGATGGAGACCCGGTCTGAGATGCTCCAGTGGGAGTGATGGGAGGACTGGAGTCAGCCAGCAAGGCAGCGAGGCAGGGGTCACCAGGCCTGCCCTGAGAGTCTAGAGAGGAGGGATTGTCCTTGTGCATGCGGCTGGCTGTGTCACAAGAACTAGGTTAAGGGTTTTTATACCGGACATTATATTAACTATATAAAATCTAGACGCTGCCAAGCAAATAAAAGTGGCTTATTTAAGAGATAAAGGCCCAAGCATGATGGTGCGCGTCCGTGATATCAGCACTTGGGGGCTAAGGCAAGAGGACTACAAGTTTGAAGCCAAGGAGGGCTAGCTATAGAGTGAGTTGTAGGCCAGCCTGAGACGCATAGTAAAACTCTGTCTTAAACACACACACACACATGCACACATATATGCACACATGCACATACAAATGTACACAAATGTGCACACACACAAACACTCACACACGTAGTAGGAGAGCCAGGAAGGGAAGACAGAGAAAGTATGTTACTGTGACAGCTACCAGAAATGGCAGCCAATCTTTAAAACCACTGTACAAACTTTGGAAGCTGTGCAAAACAGTCCTCAGAAGATCACCCGAGGAACATCATTTATTCATCAGACCCTGTCAAATATTGGCTGAGTCTTTTCCAGGGTCAGAGAAGGGGTATTGATTTATTTGGTACTTTTGGTATGTGCTATAGAGAAAACGTGAGCTCCCGTGGCTAGAGCAGCACTTAGGTGTAGAAGGGCAGGCACTGCAATCGGGAGCTGAGCTCATGGGCTCTGCATGGTGCAAACATGGAGTAAAGGCAGTCTAGGGAGTGGAAGCTCAGGCCAGACTGCAAATGGGCTGAAGAATGAGTCCTAAGTGACGGAGTGGAAATAACATGTGCTAACCATGTGTTTGAGACTGCCGAGTACGCAGAGGAGAAAATGATTAGATTATTGGTTAGTTGTGAGTCAAGGAGAGGTGTTGGAAATAAGACGTTCTTCCTCAGGGTCTGCTTTTATAGCAATTGTAATGCTTCCACGGACAGGAGGCTACTGAGCAGGCAATGAGAGCGAGGCCCCTGAGAAGGGGTGAGAGAAGAGGGGTCTTGTGCACACAAAGCTGGTTGGCTTTCCATGGTGGAGTCATGGTGCAGTTTCTGTGACTCAGCGGTGGGGGATATGGACGTTGGGAGGAGTGCATTTGTGCTGTTTCCTTTCATGAGAATGAATCTCCAGGTAAGGCTATGAGCCTGGGACAGCAGGGTAGCGGCTGTGAAGTGGGCTGATGTGTGACAAGGTGATTAACTCAGAGAGGGACAGCATACTACATGAATTTTCGACCCATTTGTTGACCTTTCTCCTTGCCTGAAACCCGCCTGTCCTCAGGACAGGTTTTCCTTGTCTCCCAGAGAGGGACAGCTGCTTTTGTCCTGTCACCCACACCTCAGAACCGCAGGGAAGCAGGCACCCTACTTACTTCCACTTCCATCCTAGCTATTTCCACTAGACTGCAACATTTCCCTGGAGGAAGAAGGGAGTCTCCTAAGACTTAGGAAGTAAACTTTAAAGGTTCAGGAAGCTTCTGAAAGTCATAAGACCCACAAAGCCCCTGCCCATTGTTACAGAAACACTAACAGTTGCTGGAGAGAAGACTCTTCCAACAGCAGAACTGCCTGCCTTGATGATGGAGCTTTTCCAGGTCACCGTTCACCTCTGCTCCTGCGGATAACCCCAATAGACTGACAGAGTCACTCAACTAGGAGACTTGGATGGAGCTCTTTCTTTGGTTGGTCAATGGTGCCTATCTTGGCTGAATGCATATCTGTTCATGTCTCTCCAGGAGAAGTCACAGAACACTCTCCATTGCTACTACCAGACTGCAGTCTTTTCTTTTTCTAGTCTAAAATGCGTTTTGCATTCTGAAAAACTGTCTCAGAGTCCTTTATTGCAGCCTGCATGTGTTCTTTTCTCATGACGATTCTGCCTGATTGCTTCCTCAGTAAGGGCTGCAAGCTGCAAGGCTTCATGGGTAAATCAGCATCTAGTATCTGCTTTTGTCTCATGTTTCTTTTTCACTGATCCTGTTAACCTCAGCGTCTCCGGTTTGTTTGAGTTTTGTTATTTCTTCTATTTCAGAGAAGCTGTTTTTCCACCTTTCAATTGAAGATGCCACTCAGTTTCAGAACATTTCTGCCTCCATCCAAACGAAAGAAAAGAAAAGAAAAGAAAAGAAAAAAAGAAAAGAAAAGAAAAGAAAAGAAAAGAAAAGAAAAGAAAAGAAAAGAAAAGAAAAGAAAAGAACCACCATGCTCTAGGACTTGTGGGTATATTCTTATCTGAAGCATTTTCTTCATAATCCCATTTTAAATTGTTCTCCGTCACTGCCTTCACAGAAGGCAGCATCTTTGACCACATGTCTTGCCCTCAGTGGAGCACTGTTTGGTTTCCATCCGGATTGTGGTGGTTTAATCCTCTTCCCAAGCCCACCACTGAGGTGTCAGTCGAATGGGCAATGCTCTTAACTCACTTCTCAGGTGCCCTGCAGGCACGGTCCACGCACCACCGCTCTTCTGAAGTGCTGTCTCATATCCACGTGATGTTTTTCTGTTCCAGTATTCTTTAGAAACATTGTCTAGCATGTGAACCTTCCCCAGGGCCTTTATGGTCTGCCACCAGCAAGCCCTATCTTTAATATAACCATTTTCCAGGATTTCTGCCCCTTTCTGAATAAGAATAGCCATGAGTCTAGGTAAGATTAGGTGTGGTCCCTGCGAGAAGGACAATGTCAAGGGACAGACACCTTCTCCTTCTTCAGCATAACTACATGGAGAGGAAAGGATAACTTTCTGGCTTCACTGCAAGTCAAGAGACAGGTAAAGAACAGCTGATTGCACTTTTGTATCTTCCTTTAGCTGGTCTCTGGTTCTAATGGAGTCATATTAGACCAGAAAGTGAAGTCTGACCAGGGTTTTCCCCTGGCACTTGTAGTGATTACTGATAACTCTAGTTCTTTCCATTTCTGAATTAGATGCCTGTCATTCTTTTATCCAATGTCTTTTGACATTATCTTCTTGTTCTGAATCCTCTTCTATGTCTTGGTCACAAGGTTGAAGGATGATAACTCTTTCTGGACCAGAAGTTCCTCCTCTGGAGTGGAGAACTGTGGAGCTCAGGATTCAACTGAAGCAGCATGCTGAGCTTGCAGATTAGTACTACCAAAGGACCATCTAGGCCCCTGGGTTATAACTGTAAAGTCTTTTATCTGCTAAACGGGGCCAATCAGACCAATTGTGGGAGGTCTATGAGATAGGAGGATGAAATGGTGGTAAGATTTGGTACTCTGAGATACTTACCCCAGTACTGGGTGCACAGTAGGTATTCCTTATTGGCTCATTGTTATGAATCACATACCACACTGCCAAAGCCCCACCAACAAACCCATTTCCAAAAATTTAATAAACTCGACAAACTAAGTTACACCGCTAATAAGTTAAGTTTGTCTTCATGAAGTGTTCTTTATGTGGTTCGAATAGAGAATTCTCATCAAATCTTTGTGAAGCAAAGACTATTCCTTTGCATTGGCTCATCTGACCGAGTGTTTGAGGCCAAAAGCCAGTTCCTAATAACTAGCTAATTTAGAGCCAGCTGTGAAGCTGAGTCTTCTGACTTCAAAGCCCGTGACTTTCAACATTGCATCTTGAGTCTTTGATACTCGTTTGTAGGTTCCTGCATCTTGATACTTGGATGATGTTCTGGAAAGGTACCCAACCCTCAGAGGACCCTCTGTGCCACTTTCTGCTAGAAAAACCAATGAGCTTTTTTCAGTGTCGGTCTTGAGGGGTCCTCAGAGGGGCTTCCTTTGCTTCTCTTGGTCACAAACAGTTTAGCTGAGCTTGCCAAGATGCTGCTACATGAGATGTTTCATCAGGTGTTGTTTGTGCTCTGTGTGAATAAAGCCTTCCTAAGAACACACTGAGCTAAGGCTGTTTGTTCTATTATTGATGGAAACTGAGAAGCAACCTCACCCTGAGGCAGTGTTGTCACTCAGATCATTTATGTCTTGTTTTAAGACTCAAAGTAAATTCACAGGCAATTGGGAAAAAATGAACAACTGCTTTAAAAAAAATCATTCTAGGAAGAGAGATAGCATTGAAAGGATATGAGAGGGGTGGGAATGGAATTCCTGGTCTTCTGGGCTTTGTTTCACTTTGTTTAGGTAGAGGATAAATCCAAACAATGGCTTCACTTTACTTGGTTTGGGAATAGAAAAGAGACAGACAAAAAAGAAACTTCCCCCCCACCAGTTTCAATACTCACCGGAACAAATGCATAAGAACTGAGGATGGTAAACAAATTCTCCCTCCGCTATGGATCTGCAGCAACAAGAGCCTGTGGATACTTTTGAGTCTGGGGCCTACCAAAAAGAAAAGAGTTGCATTGTGCTGACATTTTCTAAAAAAAAAAAAAAAAAAAAAAAAAAAGAGGAAAAAATGTGCCTATAATTATCAAATATTCAAGCAATGCATTCAGGTTGGACATGGTCTTGACTTCATTGACACTTCTGAGTCTCATAGATGCCACAAGCTCCTGTACGCAGTCTTGTAGTATCACACTGGAGGCTTGGGACCATGCTCAACAGTGCCTAAAGAGAAAGTACGTGTCAAGAACCAGAGAGGTAGGACACTCTCCCAAAGGAAATACATTGTGTAAAAAGATCCAAAAAATGAAACGGCACAAGAAATGATATTCCAAATCGTAATAGCTCTCTGCTGACTGGCTAAGGAAATTCTAGTCTTTTTCATAGATGAAGGAAAGAGCTGTCCATGTCATGTAATTCGCCCAGTCCACAGCGTTCAATCACTGGAGCCAGGCTCTGTTGTAAAAATTGGAGATACAGTATTAAACAAGGCTGTTTTTGAGAACTCGTTCCCTACCAAATGGAGACTAGCAACCAGCAATTAAGAGAAGTGTGTTTGTCTTAGATGCTGCTCATGAAGAAGGAAACAGGAGAAGAGGGAAAGGGAGCAGTTTGATTTTAATGGGGCAACAGGAGAAGGTCATACTGAACACCTAGCTATTTGAGCCAAGATCTAAAACAGCGCAGTACCTCTTTCTCTAGACAGATATGTGTGTGTGGTGGGGAGATACCAGGCAGAGCCCATGGTGAGTTCCTGGGTGAGAGTGAGGCCCTGGAAAGTTAAGGGACATCCAGGAGGGTCTTGTAGCTGGAGCGTAGGAGGATGGCAGGGATAATGTGAGAGGATTATGGGGACCCAGGTCATATGGGAACTTGAGCATTACTTGAAAGATACTGACTTTAAAGGGTAAGAATAATGAGAAGCCTTTGGAGGGACAGAGAAGAGGAAGATGAGTCCTGGCTGTTTGTCAAGGAGCAGCTAACAATAGACACCGAAGAGCAAAAGTCTAAAGGCGTGAGAGACCATCCAGGAGGCTGACACAGTAAAAGGCAGACAGGGTATTAGACCTTCACTAATCTGCTTTCTTTCTCTCTGGATTTGCCTACGCTAGACATTTTATTTTAATGTGATCATGAAATATGATGTTTACAAAGTTTATCCATGTTGTAGCCTATGCCAGTGTTTCTTCGTTTTAGCTACCAAGTAATATCCCACTGTGTAGACACACAACGTTGTGCTTACTCATTCATTTTTTTTTTTTTTTTTCAATTAGAAATAATGCTGACATAAACACAAATGTGCCAATTTTGGGTGCATAATTTGAAAATTTGGGGGTGTATAAACCTAAAACTGGAGTTCATGAGTCCTTAGTAATTCTGCCTTTAACTTTTTAGGGAGCTTTCAAACTCTTCCAAAATACCAATCCTGTTTTGTATCTCTAACTATAATGTAGTTCATTTTTAATTTCTTTACATCCTGACTAGAACTTGCTATTATATACTTTTAAAATTACAGTCATTCTTGAGTTTTCGTGTGAAATTGTGTCTCCATGGCTTTAATTTGAATTTCCTTAAAATTCAAATTAACTTACTGTCTTTGATTTTCTTCGTGTATGCGTGATTTTGCCTACAATGTTAGTGTACCACATGCATGAATTGCCTGAGGAGGCCAGAAGAGGACAGCAGAATCCCTGGAACTGAAGTTACAGATAGCTGTGAGCCACCAAGTGGGTTCTGGGAAACTAACCCTGGTATTCTGTAAGAGCAGGCAGGGCTGCTAACCACTGAGTGATCGTTCCAGCCCTGCTTACTGTCGCTTTTATATTTCTTGGAGAAATATATATTCTAAGTGATTTTTAAAGTCATTTTTAAAATTGGGTTATTTGTATTTTTATTGTTGAATTGAAAGAGTTGTAAATCTTAAGTACATTAAACCTCTATCAAATATGTGATTCACAAGTATTTTCTTCTATGTGTTCTCATTTTTTTCTTTTCTTTCTTTTGGTTTTTTGAGACAGGGTTTCTCTGTTGCAACTCTGGCTGTCCTGGAACTCACTCTGAAGACAAGATTGGCCTCAAACTCTCAGAGATCCTCCTGCCTCTGCCTCTCAAAGACTGGTATTAAAGGCACGCGCCACCACTGCCTGGCTTCATTTTCTCAATGGAGGACTTCGAAGTATAAAACTTTTTAATTTTTTCTGCCTTTTAAATGCATCATCCCTCCTTCCCTTTGTCTCTGGGAGGGTGTTTCTAGAAGACATTGACACGTAAATGGATAGGCTGAGTGAATCCACTGAGAGCCTGCGCAGAACACAAAGGTAAAGAAAGAGCGACTGGACTCTGCCTGGTGGCTTGAACTGGGGAACTGATCTGCTCTCCGTACTTCTGGCTCTCAGGTCTTCAGGCTTAGACTACGTCCCGGGGCAATCTCCATCACTCACACGTTCGAACTGCATCCTTTGGTTTTCCTAGGTCCCAACTTTCAGGTAACATATCATGACGCTTTTCAGGCTTCATAATTCTATGAGTTTATAATAAAAAACATCTTATGTCAAGTTGGCATATAAAATCAGCTACCGCCAACCCCTACCTCACACTACATACGTATTCAATAGAAATGCAGATACATGGCTTATGTGAAGGCAAAACCTGGGAGGCTAGTTTTATATTCCCTATGGCCATCTTGATTTTCTTCATAAATACTGCTTCCATTTTGGTCTGGTATGATACTCTGAAATACAATTACAGGTAAGGTTGTAAAAAGAAATTTCAGCATAGTTAAATGATCAGACTCTGAGGCATCATCCCAACCTCTTAAAATTTTTCTCTACTGTGGCTGTTGGTGTAGTCTTCACTCTGGAGCATTATGGTGGCCATGGTAACTCAATTGCTCAGTTTCTCATGTGTCTTTAATGTAAAGTTGCTAAGGAAGATATTTAATCAGCAATATTGTAATAAATACAAGGAAAAATATGGGATGTTTCTTCATGATGCTGCCTTTGTGGAGAAGCAGACGAAACATGTCACTCAACTGGCCACAGGTGGCTCCCTTTTTAACTTTCTGTTCTTTAACTCAGTCAGATAATTTTAATAGTCTTATTTAATTATGGACTCATCAAATTAGCATACACCTTAAGAACAAGTTACAGAGTTAGTTACATACCCAGCACTACAGCTCTCAGTCAATAAGAATCGACTGTGAACCTACAAATATATGAAGTATTACGTTAGGGACTGGAGACCCAAGTACAGTGAATTGACACACTAGAAGGTAGCAATAGACAATATAAACTCAAAATATTTTAGTCTGGGACACTGTGGTGTAGAGTGAATAAAGATGGTGCAGAGGACGCATACACAGACAAGAAGAACACAGATAGGCACGGCGGGCGCAGAGTTCACAATGGATACTGTGATTCTTTTTCCTCTTTTCCTAAGTCCCTGCCTGCTCAGAGATGGGACCACAGTGTTCTATGGGAAGTGGCAGTTTATCCTTTTCTCTAAGAAGACTGGCTTAGACATTTCTATATAACAAAAATTAATTTGGGGTCAGCTAGTCATGAGACTCAATTATAGAATCTCAGAAAACATTAGAGGAAGATTTCCCTTCTCCTAATAAAATGAAGCCATTATTTCATTCCTACTCTTGGCTGTGGTTATTTGAGGATGTGATACTGGGAGATGCCAGCTGCCATACTGCATACATGAAGTAAAATATCACTGGTGCATTGAAAATGACAGATGAAAACGGACAGGGAAAGGTGAGGTTTGCAGCGACATTACTGAGTGTTCAAACCAGGCGTGGAGCAAGTAACCTTTGGGATTACTGAGACATAACATGTAAAGTAATCACTCTCCTTTGGGCACTCATGACTTCTAGCAAAGAAAAAAAAAAAGTCTAACTGAATCTTAGCTATATGCGAGAGTATTGGGTTTGGTAGTTGTTAAGATGGGAAGGCACTAGAGGGTGTTAAGCAGGGGAGAATTGTCCTTTGATCTACAGCTTGAACATTTCTCTGAATGCTGCTGGGAGAATGGGTTCCAGTCAACCGGGGAGAAAAGCTGGGACACGCTTGCAGGAATCTAAGGTTAGACAGATTGTGAAATGGAGACGGAAGGGGTCCTGGGATTTGTATTTCCCTTGGAGATGATGTTGAAGGCCTTATGGGTGGGTCCTTTTTATGTGGTGTAGCAGGAAAGGAGCCTTAGAAAGGCCTTGTAGCTGTGGCTTGAGCCACTGGAGGGAGGTGGTGCTCTTTTCTGGTTTCCTATCCATCCAACATCGAGGGAAGTCAGGGTAGGAACTTGAGACAGAATCATGGAGGAGCACTGCTTGTTGGCTGGCTTTCTGGCCTGATGTTTAGCTAGCTGTATCATAAAATTCAGGAACACCTGTCCAGAGACTAGCTGGGCCCTCCCACATACGTTAATAGTGAAGACAGTACCTCACAGACACGCCTACAAACCATCCAGATAAAGACAATTACTCAACTGGATTCTTTTCAGATGATTCTAGACTATGTCGAGTTCATAGCCAATGCTACCTAGAACAACAGTATTAAAGTAGAGAGAATTTAGAGACATGAGATATGGGGTCCAAGGCTCCATTTTACCTAATTTTGAAATTTGAAATGTTTATTACATACCTAAATGGATGTGCCCGATAGACAAGTATCAAGTAAATAGGAGAGGTCTCAGGGTTTTGAGGGGTCCAGATAAAATTTCCTGGGAGAATGTAGAGGAGTGAAAAAGACTCAAGGCAAAGCTGGGGAGAGTTTTGTTGTTTAGTATTTCAGAGGAGGGAAGCAGAGCAAGGCACAGAGTGATCAAAGGGGCTGGCAGGGTCGGGGATGGCCAGTGCGTTTAGGAAGTGACTCAAGTATAAGGATTTAATAAAACCCAGACAAAGCTCTTTCAAGGATTCAGGAGTAGTCAACTATGCCAAGTGTGGCTACAGCAATGAGAGTTGGAAACTGGTCATTTGCTTTGTAAAGTCTAGGCCAAAGGACTTCATGTGTGGGTCTTATTCAAATCATATGCTGGGCTTGGTCCAAGGAAACTGCAAGGACAAGGTTTCTAGAGTTTAAGCCATACTCTGGGCATGAGCAGAGGTCAAGTTTCAGTGCTGTAATGGAGGATGAAGATAAAAGGTTAGAAAGAGAATAGGAATTTAAGAAGTCCAGTCTTGGTGAGGAATCACTCCCACCCTTTCCACTCTTTCTTACCTACCCCTTTAGCAAGCTGGCTTGTTTAGCATCTATATCTGCCTGCAGAACATGCTCCTGGTTGTGACCCTCGAGTTTAAGTACTGTGGTTCTTGAGGGAGAATCAGATTTATACTGTGAACTCTCGTGTGCCAGCCATTGGGCTAAACAGTACTGTGACCTTGGCACTAGAAAGGCAGATCATATGACCTTCAAGCTTCAACGACCTTTGTATGTTGAGCACACTGCTGAAGGCATCAAACTAGCTTTGGGGAGGCTGCTGCTGACATTTCGCCCAGTGGACCTCTGATCACAGTTAATTTTGTTACAGGATATTTTATGGAAAATGCTACATATAAATAAATGCGTAAGCTGTATACTTTTATTACAACCTTACCTTGTAGGCTTTTATAGTACATTCTACTTTCGTTTTCCCACTTCCCAAGGCCATGGTGTCAGAATGTTTATCTTTAAATAGCAGCTACGAAGCTTTGATAAATCGATTCCCTTGACTTCCAGTTTCCCCACATAGTAGGCAAAAGGACTCCCAATACCTGTTGAGACTAACTAACACACACTCACACTAACATACAAAAGTACACTTTCACACACTCCCATACTCACATGCACACACATAAACAAACTCACACACACAAACATACACTCACACACATAAACACACACAAATGCACTCACATGTACACACATTCGCTCACATAATGCTTACACCCTCACGAACACTCTTGCACTCACACACACTGGCATGTACAAACTCACAAACACAACCACATGCATACACACTTTCTCATGCTCACACACTCAGATTCTCCTAAAATGCACATTCCCACAAGCACACATTCACATGTACTCACACATATATTTATACCAATTCAAACACTCACACACAATCACACTTACACACCCAGACTCGTACTCAATCACGCACACTCTTACACTTCCGCACACACCCTCATACTAACGTAAATGCACGCACTCCCTCGCACATTCACTCACATGTGCACACACGTTCAGGCACACACATTCACATATGCACAGACACGTCCAGACACATGCTGACAAACACACTCATACTGACTTACACTCACGCATTTACTCACACTCACCAACACACATACATACAGTTACTCACACACAGTCATGCATATACACACACTCACACATTCACATTCACAACCACCCCCACCCACCCACACACACAGACATGAACATAAACAATCACATAAACATACTTTTATACGTACTTGCACACTTCCATTCACACACTTATGCTCACACTTACATAGACATACCCACACATTCACAAACTCATTGTCACACTCATAAGCTTACATGCATACGCTCAGACACTCAAACATAATCATGTAGACTCACATTCTCACACTCACATTGTCACATTCATAAACACACACTCATATGCACTCACACTCAGTCACATATGTACACGTGCTTACATACAAACATACACACTAACTCACATTTATATACACTCATACAGTTGGCCTGGTGCTGCCACACAGCAAAGGCCTGCATCTTGCCCACCTTGGTGGGTTCAAATCTCATGCCTTGCTTGGCCTTCCAAGTTCTGTCTCTTCACTCTTGCTCTCAGAGCATGGCTTCTCTTCCCCTGCAGTGTTGCATGGACTAGTCTCAGGTCTTGGCATATCTTCATGAGTCTAAGGTTGTTCCCCTATGGGGAGTTTTGTGAGGGGTATAGTGTCCCCTAAACCTTTTCTGATCCCACATTATTGGGCTCACTTAAACCTGCTAAAGACTGATCCATCTTGACAAAGACTATTAATTAGATAGGTTCCACCTAGCACTGCTGTCTGTCAGTCTTTCGCGTGTCTGTCCTGATGAATTCAGGTAAGGAAAACAAGTGGGTTTGATTACGTGTGCTGGCTCTAAGTGCCCAGTGATCAAGGTCTGGGTTATTCTGCCAAGGACAATCTGGGGCACATCTTTTCAGAAAGACACAAATAACAAAAAAAGATGATCCTGCAGTTCATTATAAATGCTGGCTCTGAGACAGAGGGATAGCTGCTGCTGGCTATTTTTCAATTGCTAAATGGCTAATTGGTATTTTTCCTGGAACTTGCTTTGTCAATATGCCCTTGGAGATTGAAACCTTTCTCTCATATCCAGATGGTAAACTTCATGTATTTCCATCCTCAGGGGAGGGGGCATTAAAAAAAAAACAAAACAACAAAACTCTATCTGGAGAAGTTGGGGATTCCATTGCAAGGAAGTGAAGAACGTCATTAAAATTGCTGGTAGCATCATGTGCCTTCTACAATGCCTTACTTTGGATGGGTGTGTGTGTATGTGGGAAACAGGAGGGGTGACTTGATTCTGAGGTGGAGGTGCTGACAGGGTTAGAGGTTCCAGTGTTGGAAGAAAGACTGAGAGGTCAGAGAGCCTGTAGGTCCTGGTGTCTTAGACATCAACACAATTGTTGGGGGCCAATGATACCCAGGCTGTGGATGAAACCAGCTTAACAAGGATCCTGGTTTTTCCCTTAGCTAGGAGTCTGAAGCCCACCAACTGCTTTGCCCCTTTCTCATCTTTACTGTATGGTGACAAAAGCCTCTCATCAATAATATTGTCTATTTTGGCCTATTAGTGAAAACTCAAATCAATTCCTGGGCTGGCTGGGAGAGGAGCACTGCCATCTCAACTCTAAGTAATTGTAACAGTCTTACTGGCCTTCAAGTTTTTGGCATGTGTGAATACTGTTCATGCTTTCTGTAGATATATAAAAAATTATTCTTGGTAAACTGAACACTCTTGCATTGATGTATGCCTGAACACCTGCATTCTGTCAGATAAGAAGTTAGCAGTTTTGCTATTTCAGTCAGGACAGGTCTCTGTCGGGAGTCTTGTAATTTTCCCCCAATGTGCACATTGTTGATTTTTCTCTTTTAACTTTTCTAACTTCTAATTTCTTTATTTTTATTATTAAAGAAAACTCTCTTGCGTGTCACACTCATCATAAAGTGTAGTCTATGTGTCTCACTAAAGTGCGTAAGCGTGCCATCTAAAGGTCCCATAGAAGACCCATAGAAGAGTGAGGTACCGTGCTCACTTGTCATAGCTTCGTTGTTTATCCTCCTTTGTGGAGACTGAGGAACCCCGTGTGGACTAGAGCTGGACTCGACTCCCGTACACAATTATGTGTCAGAGAGCTAGAAAGGCACTACCATATAGAGAGGGGTGGGGAAAGAAGGAATTAATTAACATATTTATTTTAACATAAAAATTAGCAATTTTGACATCTCTCTACTGTCCTTAAAACCCTAAGTTTTATCTCAAGCAGGAGACATCCCCCAGACCATCCCATTCTCTACCCTGGGAGATGACTCTGGGACTCTTGTGCGAGGAGATCTCTTCCCATGTGAGAATCTTCCACAATAGTAAAGCATGGATTAGGAAGTGTGACTTGGGTTCAGCTTGCTTTTCAATAGCTTCCCAATGGAAAACATGAAGTAAATGCTAAAACCTTGAACTTCATTTTTTTTTTCTCAAAAAATGGGCAACTATAGGTCCATCGTATACTCTAATGGTTCCAGTGTCTCTGAGATGAAGATCTGGAGACTCTCCTAAAAGACCAAAAACCTTTGTAGGAAGGAGACTAGAGAAAATGGAGAGGACAGACAACAAAATATAAAGGGGTGGATATGATCAAAGTATATCATATTCGTGTATGAAAATACCGCGATGAAGCCTCCTCATTCATACAATTAATATACACTACTAAGTGGAAAACTGCTTGCTGGGGACCACCCCCTCAACAGCAGGCTCTGAACACTTTGGGGTTCATAGACCAGAGTTCATAGACGTTCTAGTTTGCTTTCTATTGCTGTGACAAACACCATGAGGCTAAAACAACTTAGGGAGGAAAGGGAAGATTTGACTCATCCTCTACAATCCATCATGAAGGGAAGTCAGGACAGGATCCTGAAAGCAAGGATCGAAGGAGAGGCCATGGAGGAGTGCTGCTTACTCTCCATGAGGGGCTTAGCTTGCTTTCTTATATACACTAGGGCCGTGTGCTCAGGGGCAGAATGGCCCACAATCCACAGTTAGGCCATCCCAAGTGAACCATTAATCAAGAAAATACCTCACAGGTGTACACACACACACACACACACACACATGCTCACACTCAATCACACACATGAGCACACATGCTCACAATCACACACATGAGTGCACACACAAACACACACACACACACACAAACACACACACACACACTTTCCATAGCTCACATGTACCCAAGAAGAAATACATTCAGTTCCCCAAACAGTTGCTCCCTCTGCCCCCAGCCCCAGTAACTCTCCTACATTCAGCAAGCTCTGCTGTCATCACCAAGATGGCTGCCAGTGTCCTGCTAATCTCCAACCATTGGTTTCATCTCCTCCTGTCAGACATCACTAACTCCTGAATATCATCACTGGGCATCTCCCATCTTCAGGAAGACCCTGAAACTGTCAGAAATTGCAAGAATTATTAAGAATCTATTTGCACAGTGTGTCTTGGTTATGTGAGAGAGTGTCCTTTTTCGGTGCTCTAAGAAGGACCCAGTGCAGTAGCTTATGCCCTCAAGGCTTACCTACCATTTGGTTAGTATGTGTGTTTTTACTTACCACTGTCTCCGACTATGGCCTAGGTAAGAGAACATGCATCTGGGCAAAAGATGAAGATTGACAGCAACCAGAATCTTTTTGCTCCTGCTTCAACCTCTGCTTGGACACTGGTTGTGGCAGAAATTGCTTATTTCTCTGAAACTCATTACCTCTCTTTTTCCTTAATAACTGATCCCTTCCTCCCTAACCCCAATAAGTTATCTGAGTACCACACACTCAGCTGGAAGCTGCATTTGATAAGCATTCTTTGATGAAATGTGACAGTGTGACCAAGTCTAAGCCAAAGGTTTAAGGCAGGATTGGGATCTATTTTATGGTTCTGAGGCAGTCCGAGAGAAAATTATCCTAAAGACGGGGCAGCTGGAACCCAGTGCTCTGCTCAATACGGAAAGCACATGACAGTAACTGGGATCCAAACAGTAGCATAAGACAGACACCCCATCCTATGAGTCTGGAACGATTAACCTTGAAAAGCAAGGTAGGGGCTTCTCCATCTTTTTCTACTTTGTGTGGACTGGACAAGCATGGTAGAAACCCTATCTACAGACACAGTCGTACCCTACCTGCAAGCATAGAAAAGAGATTTGGGGATGGTGGAGGGACCTGATGGAAGATTCCTGGACTGGTTAGTGATCTCCTAGGCACAGCCAGCTCAACGGCCTGGACTGCACCTGTCTGGACCTTTTAATTTATGTGGTTGCACTTCTGGGTTTGCTCTTGGAGTGCTGCACGCTCTCTATCTGCCCTCATGCTCAGCTCTTCGCCCAATTCCATGGGCTCCCTTTTAGGATTTGTGGGAACAGTGAAAATAAACTTCTAATGAACCACTTCACCCATTCACCAAATACAGCTCAGCGCATTCCATGAAGAGCAGCGGTCTGGGATGGGCTTCTGGCTCCTGTCAGGGCCTACACCTTTTAACTACTAGTCTGAGGTTTCTTATTTATCTCTGCAAACCATTTTGTTTCCTTGAAAATCTATTCTCTTGCAGGTTCTAAAATATATACCATCAGCACCTTTTTGCAGTACACTCTTACCTGGTGCTTGAAGTAGCATCTTTTTAAAAAATCGAGTTTCATAAGCATTCCAAAAGAGGATGGCTGCGATGCTTTTAGAGCAGGCTGGAAATGGCGTCAGCCTCCCTCCAAGCCATCAGTGACTGAAGAATGGGCTAAACAGCCTCTAGGAGCCTGGGAAGGGAGCCCTTCCATTTCTGACGTGGAGGAAGGCACGGAATGACCCGCTGCTTTGAGGGCCTATGGGTGTTGATATAGACTGCTTGTCCAGCCCAGCCCATGTCTTCTAAAAGACGAAGCTTCCCAAGGCACTCACTCCTTACATGGAAAACAAAAAGGAGCAAATGTTGGGGAAGTTTATTTTTACTTATGTAAAATTGTTTTCTGCGCTGTCGGGTGAGGGACATCCTAAGGGCGTTTTGTATTGTCTGCAGGTGTTGGATTTCTGGGGGGGGATGTTTAATTGCTTATGATCTGCATGTGCTATCAGTAGAACACCTAAGGAGTTCTGAAAGAATAGCAACACCTGAGCTGAGATGTTCGGGGTTCCACTATGGAGTCTGGTGCTGGTCAGGATGGTGGTTCCCTCTGCGGAGGTCTGGCAGGGGTTCCACATATGAAAATGCCACCACGTCTTCTTTGGTGAGCCCCCGCAGTGGTGGACTACTACAAGCCAACAACTAACATTTGAGTAGAACTTTAGTTTTTGAATGCTTTGGTGGTGGTCATGCATCCCTTTAATCCTAGCACTCGGATCTCTGTAAGTTTGAGGCCAGCCTGGTCTACAGAGTGAGTTTCAGGACAAGCAGAGTTACAACAGGAAAACCCTGTCTCGAAACCCCGCCCCCCAAAAAAGTTTCCATATCCATTATACCTGACTATATATTTTCATGTTTATTTTGCTATGTGTGTATGGAGGGGTATGGTTCATGTCAGAGGACAACTGGCAGGAATCTTTCTCTCCTTCCACCATGTATTTCCACGGATTGAACTTAGGTCCCTAGGCTTGGCACAAATGCCTTTAACCCGGAAGTCATCCCACCACCGCCCCACTCCACTACTTCTCTAAGGCTTGTTGCGGGCCATAGTATTGGAGGTCAGTACTGTGTAGACAAGAGGGGTCAACGTTGCTCACTTCATAGTTAATGCATAGATTATATCATTGTGTTATCCCTTACGTATGTATTCCAAAACTGTGTCAACCAAAACAAATGACTCAACAAAGAAGAGAGAGTAGTTGTGGCAGAGACACGAAGAAGGGTTGGGTTCCTTCCTGTCTCTCTTCCTCACGAGGCTGAGACATGCCCTTCGGTGTACGGATTTTGTCTTCCTTTCCCTGAATTTCTTCTTCTAGACAATTTGCTGGGCGTGATCTCTGTTGGAAGCGTTGTGCTAGAGTTGAGTTCGGTAGCTGATAGTGGCTGCAGTGCTGGCGACCTCTCGAGGCCGGGATGACGATGACGGCCATCGCAAACTGGGCTCCTACCGCGTGCCAGACGCTGTTGGGAATGTGTGCGTGTTACTTCATTTAATCCTCAGAACAGCAGCGTGAGGGTCCAACGCTGTCTCTATTTTGCAGATGCTGTAGACAAAAGCCCGAAAATTACTGGGTTTCATCAAGGTTTTCCAACTAGTGGTAACTGTCAGGGTTAGGGTTTGCACTGAGCCATTCTCTGCATAAGCAGAAGATTCCAGGAGACTCGCTGCCCTCCTGAGTCTTCTAGCACTGTTCCTCTGACTTGAGCATGTTAGGGATCTGTGTTGGTACAAACGCATTATATGCACATCATATACAACAAACACACACAGGAATGTTTTATGAACTTGTTTCTTATTATTGTCTCAGAAATAAGTGAAGAATTAGCAGACACTCAGGTGTGGCTTGCACATAAGGATGACCCTGTGGACTCTGATACAATGTCTCTCTTTTGTCAGTGGCCCAGTCTGCCCTCGTTTCAGGGCTATGCTCTCAGGAAAGGACAAATGTCCAGCGGCGCTTTAGTGCACTGTGAGTAACTGGAGAGAGAGAACTGTCCTCTCTTCTCTTACAGTCGGTTTTCTCCCTTTCTTGAACATAGTGAAAATAAGGATATTGTCAGGGAATACCAGCTCAGCTGCACCTCTGGGTGCTACAGGGACATAAATGGCTGAAACTGGGAGGAGAACGCTGGCGTTCCATCTACATAGAACTCCCCCAGTTCTCCCGTTTAGTGAGTGGACCCTCTTTCCCGAGAAGATGCCTTAGACAAATAGGGCTTGTCATTTTGGAAGACAGCAACGCAGGATACACTTGGGAAAGGACTTGCAAGAAAGTGCTCCAGCAGAGTGAGCTTTATCTCAAAGCATTGCTGAAGAGGAGCTGTTATCAAACTAAATGGCAGACCTTGGTGTATCCAGTCTCCCAATAAAGCACATTTATTATCTTGCAAAAGTGGCATTCTCCTCCACAGTGAACCAGTAATGTTCAAAAGAAACAATTGTGCGTAACACTGTTAGTCACCGGCACGTGGAGCCATTCCCAAGCATTAAACTCAAATGGTGTCTTTGATGATCATTATAATCATAAAAAGATGGACTGGGTTTTGTTGTTATGGAGGGGCTGGTGGAAGAGCAGGGGAAGGGGCATTGTCTTTGAGCCTTCTATTACAAGACCTGAGACTGAAAGCAGAGGCTGTGTGTGGAAACAAACTCCAAGCATCTTCATTTCATCCTGTTGAAATGGGTACCAGGCTAAGTTCCCTGGAGGGAGGAGTGATGCTTGGCTCACCTTCACTGTGGGGAATTGGATTGGTGAAGATGCTATCTCTGCACAGACCATGTACTTTTCTATTACCCCGTCATCTCTGAGAGCAGCACAGAATAAGCTTGTAAGCATTACCACTTCCTTCTGTGTAGTAGTTAGACTTCATAGTGTTGTTCACATGAATAGGCTTAGTTGTTTTTCCTAGTAGCCGGGTGAGCTAGGAATTATTATTCCTATTTTATAAACAAGGAAATTGAAGATCAGAGAAGGTTATTAAATTCAGAAGTTTATAAAATCATGAACATATAGAATCATAATTTGTAAGGTACTACAGGAAGGATCCTGTCAGATTATAGTTAAACTTGCTTTAACTTTATTCAATTGGATTATGTACCTATTTCTGTACCTATATGTACTAAGTACCTTTGTACTTAGTACCTATTTGTATCTAACACTGTGTGTTAACCTGGGAATAAACATAGGAATTTTCATAGCTTCTGTCCTTGATGATCATCCCGCTGACAGGAGACACAGCTTGTGAAGAAATGGTTCACAGTCTGGTGAAGTGTCTAATACCAGGAAAGGCATGTGGAATGTTGTCTGGACAAGAGTCCTTATTCCACCTGGATGACATGGTGGTTTCAATAAGAAGCCACAGGCTCATATATTTGAATTCATAGTTATCAGGGAGTGGCACCACTTGAGAAAGATTAGAAAGATTAGGAGATGTGGCCTTGTTGGGGGAAGTGTGTCATAGGATGTAAACTTTGAGGTTTTAAAAGCCCATGCCAGGCCCAGTCCCTCTCTCTCTCTCTCTTGGCCTGCAGACCAGGATGCAGCTCTCAGCTGCTGCTCCAGCACCATGAGCACTGCCATGCCCCCACCATGATTCCCACCGTGATGATACACTGTAAGCAAGACTCACCCTATCCCCCCCCAATTAAATGCTTTCTTTCATAAGGTGGCCTTGGTCATGATGTCTTTTCACAGCAATAGAACAGTGATTAAGACAGAAGGACAGTGCAGGCAAGAAGCCGTCCCCTGAGCTGAGAACCTAAAGAATATACCTCCTTTCTGAAGGATGGGGAAAGGAAGACAGCCTGCCATGAGAGCGGGACTGTGCAGGCAGAGGAGCAGTAAGAGCAAAGGACAGAGACATGCTGGGGAGAGCTGGCTGCCTTCCCTGGGTAGAGGCTTTTGTGTTGAGAAAAGGGAAGATGGAAAGAAATTAGCATCATAACCAGGAAGAGCTCCAGAAGGGTTGAGAGGACTGGATTAAGGGACCTAGATTTTTCTCCTGTAGCAAATAAGGTGACATTATAGGCTGCAAGCAAAAGAGTACAAGCATAGAGATAACATTAAGTTAGTGGTGACATAACAGTTCATAATTATTGAGCACACAGGTCAGAAAGTTTGCAAGGTATTCCATGTAGTAAGCAAGTCAGCTAATCTAGAAAACGCATCAGAGAAAGAACTGTTGTGACCCTCATTTTGCAACATGGAATTAGTAGGGAGTCGAAGTGTATTACTGTGTCAGAGCCAAGCTCTCCAGCTCTGATAGGCCCAAAGGCTGTGCTTCTTAGAAGCATCACTAGAGCACTGTGGGAAGTGAGCCTCAGTGGAGAAAAGTACTAGCCGGTTCCCCACAGGGAAGCCCTTGGTTTCCAAGGCGAACTAGGAAATATCCTTTTTCAAATTCAAGTCCTTTCCCAGGAAGCTCAAGGGGCAGCATGGCTCTAGCTTTCTAGGCACTCAGCTCCTGCCTCTGCCTGCTTCCACCATGTCTATCCAAGGGCATCTCACTCAGTGTCCGTAGTGTCTCTGAAATCCATCACGGTTGGCTCAACAATCTTAAAGCAAATCAAGGTTGTTCATCACAGAAAATGGAGATCAGGCAGGGTGGGGTCTATCTCCAGGACTTACGGGGAAGGGAAGATGAGCAGAGAATACCATACTATGCCCACCTTGCAGGATAGCCTTTAGAAATGCTTCAATTGCATGCCAATTAGGTGTGGATAATGTAATTGTGAATGTACTGGTTAAACAGATGAAAATGGCTGAACTGTAAATCAGTTTATTTAAATGTATTTTTTGACAGCAGAGAATAGGCACATCATTAGCTTGTAAATGTGTCTAATAAGGCTGCCTTCACTAATATGCCAAAAAGAGTCTAATTAACTTTTTTTCCTCCAGTTAGGCAGTAGTCTGAGGATCCCTGATCACATTTCCTCACTATCTTTTTAGCATCAGCAAAGCGGCACTAAAACAGCCCCTGTGACATCTATAAAAATGCTAGTTTATAATTAGGACGATCTTGGCTTGAACAATAATGTTGCAATTTGTAGTGATGGCTTCTGTTTCTCTTTAATTTTAATGTATTAGCCTACAATGCTCTGGAGAGTTCTAGGCAGGCTAGCCTCTTTCCGTTTCCAAAATTGCTGGCATTATGCACTTTAGGGTAAGGAAAGAGCAGCAGCTGCAATTTCCTGCTTTTAAATAAATAAATAAATAAAAACTTTTCTGGGAGAGAAATATTGATGAGAGAAGCTGAATGTAACATCATCGTTTGGGGATACAATGTTGATGCAAACCAGATACAAGGACCCCTAAACAATAGAATTGCCATTCCGTTCTTGTTCTCCAGTGCAGGGGTTATTAGCTTCTCCTGTCAAGACTCCAGAGGTCTGTGAATTATACGTTTTCACCTTCAGCTTCATAATTTGGTGTACCTCTTGGATATTGAAACAAAGTGCCCATCACTGGGAACCACCTCACTGGGCTCACTCCTGCCATTCTTAAGAAGCAATGTCCAGTGTTGCCTAAAGCAAAGGCTCCTAATAGTAAAGGAAAGTAGTCTGTGAATGGGAACTAGAAATCTGTGAACACCCTGAAATAGAATGCAATTCTGAATGGCTTCCTAGAAAACTAAGATGCAATGAACACCGCTTAGATTATTCCTAGAGCATATGAGACTTAAATTTGTACTTATAAAACTTCACTGTGGGATATATATATATATATATATATATATATATATATATATATATATATATATATACACAATTGAATATATAGACATATATATATTCAATAACAAAATTACATGAATAGAAGATCAAATTTAATGATATTCTTTTATTATTCATGTATCTATTTCTCAATTTCTATTAGTTCTTTGTTGGTTTTCTTCAAGTTCTTTGAGAATACTTGAAATAGTTATTTTAAATGTTTGTCTAATAAGTTCTTCAGGGATGGTTTCTGCCAATCAGTTTTCTTCCTTTTCCTGGGCCATGTTTTACTGTTTCTTTATGTGCCTGTGATTTTTTTTTTTTTTTGATAAACATAAAACAGCCCCCTCTTCTAGTCATTGTAGATCGGCTTGATCCTTGACAAAAGCCTGGGTTTCCATCAAGTCTTGTTTGAGCCCCTGTCCTGACTGGGTCTGTGTGTGACTTTCCAGTTCTCCCTTAGATATGGCTGCCACTTACAAGTCTGCTTTCTCCAAGTGTGTCACCTGCTTCTCCCCGTGCCCATATGGTCTCTTGGATGTCTTCTACTCTAATTGTCATCACAGTGTCTGTGGGCCCCCAGGCCCTACCTTCTTTAGTAACGGCTTCATCATTGTTAGCCTGAGTTCCAAGTTGGATGAGACAAGGTCATTGTTCATGGAGCTCCCAGCCAAGTTAGAATATTGTTGGCCCATCAGCTCTGCTGCTCTGACTAAAGCAAGGGAAGGGGACAGCTTACCCCTCTTCTACACAGTGTCTCAGGATGGAAAGAGTAGAAAGGAGGGGCAGAGAAGAGGAGCAAGTAAAACTGTTATGAAGCAAGTTTTTCTCTTCCTCTCCTTTCCCTCTCTCCTCCTCTGTTTTCTTTCCTTCCTTCCTTCCTTCCTTCCTCTTTCTTTCTTTCTTTCTTTCTTTCTTTCTTTCTTTCTTTCTTTCTTTCTTTCTTTCTTTCTTTCTTTCTTTCTCCCTTCTTTTCTAATCCCTTCCCTTCCATTTATTTTTCCCCCCATTTCTGTATCCCTTCCCAAATCTCAGAGTTTATTTCTCCATCACCCAAAGGATGTGTTTTGTTGGCATACAATTTATTTACCTGAAAATTCACATACTCCTTAAAAATAAATATTACGCTAGAAGTTTTGATTTTAAGATTTAAGACTATCTAAAACTCATTCTTGCATTTTGATTTGAAATTAGAGTGGAGATTATAAAACACTACAGAAATATGTGATTATGACAAATGTTCACAGCAGAAGGCAGAAAAAAATCAGTTATAATATAAAAAATAAAAATAAGAAAGATATAAGGTACAAAAACAACTCCAACAACTCTGAACCGTCAAGGCCAGAGGGCTAATTTTTAAGATTATAAGTGTTACCATAAGTCTCAAAATTTATTAGCCATGGTCCATCCTGCTGTTCTATTTAACCTTCAGTGTCCGGTAACAGGTTTTTTAAAAGTGGGTCTACTCTCAATGGAATGCAGAATTTGATCTTCCACAAGCACACTCCATGATTATTGTTATTCTGTAGTGGGAATGCAATGATGTCTTTCCCTGATATTAGGGATCAAACACAGGTCCCCAAACATGCGAGACACCGACCCGCATCCCCAACTCTTCAGTTACAATTCTTGATTTTAAAATCTACTTTTGTTCTGGTGGTGGAAAAGCAGGCCCACATATCTCCTGGTGCAAGCGTCTAGACTCCAGGTGTCAGTCTTACTCATTCTTTAGCCTTAAGCAGTTTCTTCCTTGAGAGGACAAAACACAGAAACTACCGTTTCTGATCGTGATCAGCCCATTGCTACTGTGTTTGTGAACAGCTTTAAGCACAAAGCAGCGTGACTTTCCTTCTTTGGTGATATGTAGTGTGAATGCTGAAATCACTTTTGAAAGCTATTCCTTGTTTTGATAATGTATTTCTTGTACTTGGATCATAATCATATTAGATTTTTAGAAGGTGTTGTTGCTAACTGAGGAAGCCTGACTCTGTGAAAGCTTCTGCCATCCCCACCCCACCTTTTTAAAGACTCAGCTTTTACTAAAGAATGCATTACACAAATGGTAGAATTTACAGTCTTCTCTCTGTTCGGGGTTAGAACCGTAAGATCAAGGCTTTTCTTAAGGAGAATAAAGGAAATTACCACCAGTGAACTCACTGCTATAAATTTCAGGTTTCTCTTAGTGTTGAGTGTTTGGTCTCTCAAAACTAGACCGACAGAGATGCTGAATTTGCCAAGTAAAGCCAAGAATACTTAGCTTTGCACTTAAAGACTTTCAATGGACTCTGCCTCAATTAGTTATGAGCAGAGTGTGCCTGAACAATATTTTTGTTTATATAGTTCTCATTTCTACTAAAAAACAAAAAATCCTCTTTGCAACTTTTGTCTCTGTTGAAGATGTAGGAATCTTTTTTAAAAACACATTTAAAATGTTTGTTTTTCTATCAGCATTCTTTTTCCCCAAACAGCGTGTCTAATGTGCTAGGGGCTGTTCCCATGTGCCTCTGGATTCCCTGTAGCTGAACATTGGTCTCTGACTCTGAAGAGCATTTTTAATGTTAAAAACAGTCTGTTTTTTTAAAAGAACACCATGCAGTTTTCTACCATTTTGGACACTGTTTTCCCTTGATTTGGCATTTGTTTGATTGCTGTACAACACGGACTTGTTTGGAGTTCTCATAAGGAGAGCTCCCTCAGTGGGTACCTGTACATGTTGAGCAAGCTTGAGGTCCTGAGTTTGAATCCAAACACTCAGGAAAAGCCAGATACGGTGACACGTGTCTAGAAACCCAGCACTGTGGAGCGCGGAGACAGGGTGGAGTGATGGTTCTGCTGGTTGCTAGCCTACCTCAAGGTTTAGCCGGAGACTTTGTCTCAAGGCTATAAGGCAGGGGGTGATAGAGCAGGACACCTCACTTCCTCCTTTGATCCCCTGAACCACGTGCTCATATACCACACATGCCAAAATCACCCCCACATACATTACAAATGTATAGTGACTTAGTAATTCACCATTTGTGCATGTGTGCGCATATCATGTGGATGTGTGTGTGTGTGTGTGTATGTGTGTGTGTGTGTGCGCATGTGTGCGCATGTGTATTATAGATGCCTGTGGAGAGCAGAGGTCAACATTGGTTGTTGTTCATCAGGAACCATTTACCTTTTTTTCCAGACAGAGTTCCTCACAGCCTGGGACCCTCCCCTGCTCTGGTTCATAATCATGCACCACCAGCCTAGCTTTCCCTTACACAGGATTTAGGAATCGAACTTAGAACCTTGTACCTGCAAGACAAGAGTGTAACTCACTGAGATATCTCCCCAAACTTAACCCAGTGTTTTTATATCAGACTCTACATCAGCTCATTTGTTATCTGGCCTCAGATTTTCAAGGTTTATCTGGTACTTTTAGAATTGAAAACGTATCATTTTGAAGAATGAAAAAAATTCTCACACTGTTAGAATAGACCTTAGAATGAGGTCCACTGTTAGAATGGTCCTCAGAAGCTAGTTTGCACAAATCTTTGTTTTCCCCTGTGGAAAGGAGGGCTTCTTCCTGGAGGGGAAGGAAGGACTTTTCTGAAGTCACTCAAGCAGGAGTAGCAGATCTGAAAACTTTACACCCCATCTTTTTTTCTTAGTGTCTAGTGTGATCAGTTTAGGTAGTACAGATGGGCAGGGGAGAATCCAGCACAAAGAAAGAAAGAAAGAAAGAAAGAAAGAAAGAAAGAAAGAAAGAAAGAAAGAAAGAAAGAAAGAAAGAAAGAAAGAAAGAAAGAAAGAAGGGAGGGAGGGAGGGAGGGAGGGAGGGAGGGAGGGAGGGAGGGAGGGAAGGAAGGAAGGAAGGAAGAAAAAGAAAGAAAGGAAGAAAAAAGAAAGAAAGAAAGATGAAAGAACATACACATTTAGCAGTGGGAATGTGAAGGAATATAGAGACATTAGGTGTCCAGTATTAAGTAACTGGTTATAAATTACATAATATCCATCTACAGTCATCTAATAAATAAGTATAATTGGTGCCATAGAGTTATGTTTGTTATCACAGAAAGATGCTAAATATATGCTACTAAACAAAGAAAAATTACTGGTTACAAATATGTATATTTAATGTCCTCCAGCACGTAGTGTGCTTAATAAAGCATGATTTATCAGTGTAACACAACTCTACTAAGGAAAAGAGATACAAAATGTCCATAATTGTTACTCTGGTTTGTGTAATGGGAAATTTTAAATCCTTTTTTTCCTCTTTCCGGTTTTCCTATTTTCCCTTCAAGGGACAAGTGCTGCCTAACAGAAAGAGTCAGTTACCTGCCACTAGATGCATACAGCCTCAGCAGTCAGAGGGTAGTGACGAGCCAGCACTGATCTGAGACTTTGACTTAGCTCAGGTGACCCACCCACACCACTCTCCATACCTCCAAACACCAGCTTTGTTTGAGGAGCCATTTCCAAACCTTGCGAGCTTAGGATTCGCTAACTACATAAATATCAAACACTGAAAACACCATCAGGTTCACAGGACGTCTGTCCTGTTTGCAGTATCCCCCAATACCTATTTTACCATGTTGGACGTATAGAAGCTCAGTATATCATGGAGTGACTTGTAGTTAGTAACCCTTGCTCACTACTGTGAAGAAAAGGAGGAAAAGAAAGAACAATATATTCCCAAGTGTCTCTTATACATCACAGGGTGTTTCAGGAAACTTCTATAACTCTTTCAAAAGGTTTTTTTTTTTTAATCACAATTTATTTATTTATTTAGTGTGTGTGTGTGTGTGTGTGTGTGTGTGTGTGTGTGTGTGTGTGTAAGTGGGTATTACCACCTTCACGACTGGTT